>VDFB02382364.1:0-30702 GCA_007258455.2 Sequoia sempervirens | reverse complement strand
ACAACTTTAAAACACATGTTTATTGTTTATATCATAAATTACTCAACCATTCGATGAACATTTAATGGATGGTTGTAGTTGCATTCCGGAATGAAATGTACATAGCGTTAGTCTTGTGAACTTAAACCTCTGGAATCACCCTATAACTGTTAGATTTACAAATACCAATGGTTTAGAATTTGTTGTCAATGCAGGACAACCATGTACCAATTGTGTAGTCTGGAAGTAACACGTTGATGTTTCATTCACTTTAATGTTAAAAAAATAGAAAAATTTCTACTACTAAGTGATTTTATTTTTAAGTGAGAGGGTCAGCACACAGGGAAATTTCAAATTGCTCATTGCAATGCACCAGGGAGATTTTGGGTCCCACTTCCAACAAAGCCAATCCACACCTATCAGTATTAATCTCTTCAACAATCAAAATCTAGGTAAGTGAAAGACATAATTCCTACAACTACGTTTTATCGTTTCTTAAAATCTTATTTTGTCAAACTTTGAAGTTTGGATTTAGGGTTGAGAGACTTAAGAATTAAAAAAAATTGAGGAATGAGAGGGAATTCACAATTTTACATTGTATAAGCATTTCTACCACCAATACCACTAGAGAAAAAATAGATAAAAAATACATTATGTTGGATTGCTTAAAACCCTAGGTTTCACTGATGAATACCATGATATTTATGATCCTAAAATTTATGGTAGGCATATATCAGAACTTAGATTTTCATTTGAGAATAAAGTTGCAAATCAAATGCAAGTTAATAGTTACAGTGCACCTTGGGTAACTGGATTAGGGCACATGATGTTACATGAGGTTTTCACTTGACCATAATTTATCATAGGGTGTGCCCAAAATTATGATGATAACAAAATAGCAATTGTTAATAAAGATATCAAAGAAGAATTGTTATCCATTAATGCAGAAGAACCTGGAAAAGTGTTGGGGTTTACAATGAAGAATTTGGAAACGTCCATATTGACCTAGAAAAGATTTCTAGTGATTATGAAGCAGTGGATGAAAGGGAGAAAAATTATTTCAGAAATAAAATAGTTCAGGATAACATACAAGTTAGAAACAAATTTAAAGGTAATCATAATCCTTCTTATGATTTTGATATTTTTAAACCATGGGTTCATGATACTATTTCCATGCTAGCATTTTTCCTTGAATTGGATAGCAATTGGGAAGTGGGTACAAGTCTCCTTGAAATGGTATATAATATCCATTTTTCTTTTCTATCTCAACCTGTCAAATATGAATTTATTGAGCACATTGTAGAATCCATGCATGAACATTTTTTAATGATTAAAGGAGGTGCACACTCAAAGTCCACTAAGACATTTGGGTTCACAACCTACTTGTGCTATTTTTTTCTATTCAAATTTAGTGAAATGTTTCAGACCAACAAGCTTCAGATTCAACCCTTTAGTAATGCTGAGGAAAAGAAAATGGCTCTAGTATATTATTGGACCACTGAGATAAGGATACATGATTCTCAAAGGAATTACAATCATTTTGTAGAATATTTTTTGGCTCAATTGCATCAAGCAATTGCAAATACTCCAATGCCTAGATTGCATATGCCATGTAGAAATTGCATTCAACTAGGAAATGAAATATAATTGGTTGATTGGTACTTAATGGAAGAATATATTGTGCTAAGATTTTATGGATTGGGAGTAGAGCCATACAAAATTCCAATACATGTGGTAGAAAGGGTTTTTGCATTGGAATATGTAAGGCATATGCAAAGTACTAATGAACTACACTTTGTCGATCAGCCAAAGAAGACCTTATTTCCATCTTTATCTTTTTCATGTGGAGGTTTCACATTCGAGAGAAAAGCGTTTAGTGTGGCACATGATCTTTTGAAAAAAAAAAAATTGATGTTGTCTATCACTGGCAGTATGATCCATGTGACACCATTAAATTAATGATTGTGGCCAATAGGAATACTCCAAGTAGAATTCAACATCAAAGTAAAACCTTGCTTGAAAACTTGAGAAACAAGGATTCTTGGGATGAGGTCAAAATAGCAATGGAGAAAAGTTTTGTTGAGAAAGGTATTTCTTTTGAACAATTATTAGCAGAAATTATGGCATTGCATTGAAAGACAATCAGGAGGTACAACATTTTTTTATGAAAAAGGTGATAAACCATCTAGTAGAGTAAAAATTATAGATTCTCTAGATAAGGGAGTTAGAGATAAAGATTGGTCATGATAAAAGATTACTGCCTTTTGGTCTATGAGGAAGGAGCTAGGTAAACCAAGAACTCTTGCAAGCTTTGGAGATAATAAAGAAGATTGTGAGTTTAGAAAATTATGGAATATCAATCCAATGATTATGAAGATCAAGAAACTGATGATGAATCTAATGATGATAGGGAAGAACAAAGCTATGTCAAACCCAGTTTTTAAGTGAGGCCCCAAAAGAAGCATATACTTTAGGAGCAACCATAGCTTAAAAATGGGTTATGAAGGTGGTGGTTTGGGGTCCCAAGGACAACTTGGAATTTGTACGGTATTTGATGTAGACCATAGAAAACTTGTTGATAAGTTAGGCCTTAGAGATGATAAAGTAGACCAAGGGTATACAAGTATAGTTGAAACAATTCATTTTGTTAGAGCTTCAAATCCTAATCCTCAAGGTCAGATACAATCACAATTTAGACATGCCCAAGGTGAAGACCCTAGTGCAACTGCCACTGCCACTGGTGGCAATAGTATGGGTAGTACTACTATTAGTGGTCAACATGTGCTACAAAAACAAATTACACACAAGAGGACAACAATACAAGATACCACACAAACACCAAGTGATTAAGGCACACAAGGTCTAATTCCAATAACAACTACCATTTCCATCACAAAGGAGTTATTTCTAGGCACTCCTAGTCTCATAGTTAGTGTGGTTGCAACAACATTAGCAACTGCAAGTACTCCTATTCATTCACCATTCAAGCATTTCATTGTTCCTGCATCCCCAGGTTTTGATTAAATTGAAGAGTTTAAAAATAAATCAGAATTGTATAAAAAATAAAAGAAGCAACTTATGGAGATTATGTCTATTGTAACTGCAGAGCCTATAACAACCATGGTATTACCCACATTTGACACAAATAAAGAAATCATGGAGTACACAGTTGTTGTTCCCATAGTTCAAAACTAACCAACAAATCAGATGGATCAATCTAAATTTCAGGTGAGTAGTTTACAATTGGATTTCTTTGGACTCAAAAATACTGACAAAATTAATGTAACAAGGAAGAATAATGAATTGATGTACACATCATTGCTAAAGCAAGAGAGAGATAAAAAAGATTGCAGACTCAAATAGAAAAGTTATAGGTAGACCTAGTAAATGAGAAAGCAAAGAGGAAATCAATAGATAACAAGAGAAATGAATTAGAAATAAGAATAAGAAAATTTGCCTCTACATCCACAAGCAAAGAGAATAAATAAACTAAAGCAAAGGTTAGATGAGAGGAAAAAGAAATATGATGAGGAAAAATCCATTTCAAAAAAATTAAGACAAAATCATTGGGAAAGTAAATGAACAATGGGAACACAAATTGGAGAAAGAGAAAAAGAAATGAAAGATTGGCCAGAGAGCTAATGGAAGCAAAAAATGAAAGTAACTCTTGTCAAAATAAGTTAATTGCATTTTGTAGAGAAATAATGAGGCATATGAAACAAAAGATCTCGGATGAAATAATGCAGAGGATTGATCATTTGTGTGAATTGTTTCAATTGATTGATGCTATCAGACCACATTATAAGAAGCTCAAGAAATATTTAGTAGACAATAAAAATATGTTGGCACTAGAGAAATCTGCAAATCAAGTTTAACAAATAGTCTACAAAGCTAGTGGCAATGATTTGAAATCAAAAGGTATTTGCTACCTCAATGATGTTGTCATCTATCATTCAAAAGTATTTTAGAATGTGTGAAACAAAGGAATTTGTGCATCTGGTTGCAAACAAGATGAAGAAGCTAGATTAAAAGGTAAGGAACTTCACAAAGCTTGGTTTGCTAGAGGCTTTTGACATAATTTAGTGATTCATTGGAAAGGATGATTTCAAAAAGAAGATGGAGGGTGCAAGGAAGATTGGTTTTGACCAGTTTCCTCATAACCCAGATGTAGTGAACTATTTGGATTCCATCAAACCACTGATAACCTTGAATGTAATTTCAACTAAAGAATTCAAGACAGGTTCCAATTTCAATCATGAATTGTTAACAAATCTTCAAGTCAAACAACATCAGTTAGAACAAATGACAATTCCACCACCTGAATAGTGGAAGTTGCTAGAAAAGGTGATATAGTGATTTGATATTGATAATATGAGTTTCCAAGTTCCAACTCAGCTTTGTGTAGAGTTGTCTTTGAGCAATATTTTGCATTGTCAATGCCTCTATGTATTCCTTCATGTGAAAATTAATAAAAAGACTCAAATATAGTAATGTGTTGATGTCAATTGTCTGTATTATTTATTTTATCATTTGAAGAAAAAGTATGTTTCAACTACTAGATACACATTAAGCAATTTTTTATGTTCATTGTTGTATATGCTAATATTTTTAATATGTTATTAAGCATTGAGTTGAGTGATGAATCACTGAGAACATGTTTAACACAATTAAAATATGAAATTATTAATAATATGTTAATTTATTAAATCTGATGCATAATTCCAAGGAATATAATATAAAATATCAACTACAGTTTAACATATAAAATTCTTGGTAATCCTCAACTAGTTAAATTAGGGTTGTTAGGTCTGCAACCTATTAGTTATTTTTTAAGAACCAAGCCGGTCTTCAAAGAAGCCTATGGAATTGCCAATTCTAATCCTTAGCAACCTGAAGGGATTGGCCAATGAATGAATGAAAGCAACAATGCTTTCCTCCTGTACTTCGTGCTTTGCAAGACCTAGGAGGGTGATCCCACAATGTACCTAAAACCTAATACATTCCATAACCAGATACATTGCAAATAACAGATGAATTATCATATAATGGCTCAATAAATGGAATATTTTAAGAAGTTGGCTACTCCTTCACAACACTCAACATTTAGAGCATGAGAATGGAAGAACTTAACATAAAATAATAACAATTATAGTTCATTTTGAATGTTTGTTCATAAATTTGATTTTGTACTGAACAACCAAGAAGACTTATCATGAATACACAACACATATCAATGTCTTAACCTAGGAAACAAAGTCAATATCAACACAAACATAACATGACAATAGATTAATAAGTAGCATCATAAAGCTTTGACAACATTGCATTACAACATCACATTCATTATATCCCAAACCATGACTTCTTATAAAGATCCTAATACTCAATTTACATGATCCTATAGCTTCATCCAAGCATTTTTATTAATTCTTTGAATTAAAAACAAGGACAAAACTATGCATTTATTGGAAATCAATGAAGAATAACAAAACAACCATTGATCATTTTATTAATAATTCATGAAACAAGTACAATAGGAGAGAAATGGCATTGAATTTACACTATTTTCTATTCAATTGCTAGTACTATTATCAAAAATTACATATGCATATTGACGAGCTCAAAGCCTAAGAGAAAACTCTAAAATTTTCTCTATATTCTTATTGCAAAAATTCTCTCTATGATCAATCAGCAACCAAATTGTACATCTGGCCTTGA
This sequence comes from Sequoia sempervirens, assembly GCA_007258455.2. NCBI lineage: Eukaryota > Viridiplantae > Streptophyta > Pinopsida > Cupressales > Cupressaceae > Sequoia > Sequoia sempervirens. The sequence continues at coordinate 25,005 of VDFB02382364.1, read as the reverse complement.
ATTCCTTCTTATAGAAATGAAGGAGCAAACAAGCTTTGGGCCAGAATGTACACATGTCTTATTCCTGTTGGACTGTTACAATGAATCTTCCCTTTTGTAGTTATATTTGTAATTCAAATGGATGGAAATATCACATGAGACAAAAACTATTTACATTTGTCGATAAAGATCGTGTCTTTCCTTCCAAAAGGAACCTTTCGTTTGTTGTAGCAATATACCCACATTCTTTCAAAATTTGGCATACACCACACTTGAAAGAAGACAAGCATAAAGTGAGAAGAGAAAAGAAAAATTACCTCCACATCTACATCCTTTTCAACAAATTCAAAATGGAGAGCATACAATATTTTTTCATTACTTTATCAAAGGCCTAATCTATACTAGTTCCAGGCCATGTATTGTATTCTCCCATCCGTTATTCACCATTGTTTGTAGACCAAAAGACCAAAATTGTAGTGGCCATCCCCACAACAACAGCTTAGTACTCCAGGACATCAAGATATGTGTCCTTCCATGATGGGAATTCCTGTTTTGAGGGCCAATTGAATGAAATAATACTATCAACCTTTAGCCTATATGGATCATATTTTGTGACAACTTGATCTGATTCTTTATCAAACTCCTCTGAGGAAATTACTGCTTGAGTAATCTTGTCCATGTTATTCTTCTTCATTTTCATTTCAATTCCCTCAAATATCAAGGCTACTTGCTTTGCAATCACATCATGTGCTTTCCTTCTCCAATCCTATAAAGATTTAATTTCACCATTCTCCTCCAAGATGTCAGGAAGGAGTCCTAGATTCATCTCATCAAAGTTCTTAACCAACTCCCTTATTTTAGCCTCCAAAGGCTCAAGCTTTCCTTGGAATTCTTGAATTCCATTTATAGTTTTAAGGGTGGGTTGGATATTATCGAGCTTAGTTACATCATGTTTGGCTCTCATAGCCATTAGCCTCAAATCTTGTAATCTAGAAATCCATTTTTCCATGAGTGTGATTGCCACTTCTTTATCTCTATCAAAATTCCTTATAGCATCAACCATAGAGGAATAATTAGCATGGATGCTAATTAATCTCTTGCCAATCCCCCTATTTAAATACTCTAATACTATAGTCACAATATTTAAATTGCTAACCAAGATCATTCTATCATGTTGATCACATTTTTCTTCATATTCCTTCAGCTTCTCAAGCAGCTCTTCTCTGCTAATTTCCTCTGCTTGTTGTCCACCTGATGTGCTTGGTTTTTCAATTGATATGGGCACATTTCCCATATTATATGGCACAATTTACATTGAAACATTTGTAGAAGGAGCAGGAGGTGTTTGTGCTTGTGGTGAAGTAGGAGAATTATAACTTGTTTGCGTTGGCCCACTGGATTGCATATTTTGCATCTTTTCTTTCAGCAGTGCCATTTCAGTTTGTAGCTCCATTATTTGTTGTTGGCTCTTACCATATTGAATTAACAAATCATTGTACATTTTCTTGAACTTTTCCTTTTCTGCTTTCACTGATTCCACTGTTGCCTTTGTAAATTGTGCAACACTCACTGACATAGTGGAAGCTTCAATAGCAGAGGTATTAGATACCCTCTTTATGATCAAGCCCCCTCTATAGTCTGCAGAAGGTTCTACAACTTCTAGCTTTTTAGTATTAGGGGCTAGAGCCCAAATAGCTAATGTATCCAATTGCTCACTAAATGTAGATCCTTGTAGTGCAATTGTTGCTTCCTCCTCAGAATTGTATAGAGGCTTATCATACCTCTTTATTGTGTCAAAGGCTATCGCAAAGGCTAGGTCCCATTCTGGTAGTAGAATAATACCACTTTTTCCCACCAACTCTCTGCCCTCTTGTGTAGTTATTCCTTGGAAGCTTTCTTTCATCTCTTTTATGACTTGGGTATGTATGACTACATCAGGAAATTCTTGGCAAAGGATCCTCTTCTTTCCAATGTTATTAACATATTCATCTTTCTTTGCTCTCCAAAAAAAATCTAAGAAGGCAAGAGACTAGAAAAATGAGTCATTGTCCATGAATTGTTTACAAGCTTCTTCTCGGATATCATCTCTACTATTCATGCATATGAGGTCTTCTTTTCTCAATCTAAGGCCCAATTATTGAGGTACCATCTCCCTAGGGGGAGAAAGCATACATTTTTGCATCTCTTCTTTAGTTACCAATATCTCATCATCAGAATCTTCATCATAATCCACCCGGCTACTAGATTCAACCTTTTGTCTTTTGGGAGGTGGTTTTCTTGGTGGTGATGATTGCCTTGGCAGTGAATCAATGCCCACAATCATAGGACTAGTAGACATAGGAGGAGATGACATTAGCATTTGATGCACCAGTGAAGGGATTCTTTGTTCCTCTTATTGAGAAGAGGTTGATGTTGCTTGTTTCTTCTCCTTCGCCGTGTCTTTCCTCTTGAAAATAATTAATTTTTTTGAGGGTTGAGAGGCTAGTCTTTCTTCCATCATAGGGCTTTCCCCCTCACCTTGTTCCTCTATTACAACAGCCTCCCCCTTGTCCTAGATTAATCTTTCACCTTTCAAATGCCCAACCACTATCTCAAAATTCTGAAAAACATATTTGACTATTTGTATTACATCTTTACTCTCCTCAAGAGTTGTAAATTGTGGATCCTTTACTCTTATTTCCTTTTCCAATTTATTGAAGGCAATCCACTTCATCTTTCTATCATCTTGCAATTGAAAGTCAAAAATATTCCTTATTACATCCTCTAAAAAATAGAAATTATGGATGAATTTGGAGCTTCAAATTCTTACCTTCAACCACACCAAAAATCCCTCAGGATCATGGTTTCTTGCTCTTACCCTCTTCATTTCCAAGGGTTTGAGTACATCATTAATTTTGTTCCATCCTCCTTTTATCATGACAAAATCAGAGAAAAATGTGTACGCAGGGAAAAAGGTTCCCTTACCCTGATCCTTCAAATGATTATTGTCCACATCACCTAATTACCTCATTACTTCTAGAAAGCCAACTCTTTTTGGCACATCCCTTGGAAATATATGAGGTTAGACACTTGTGCCATACACCCTCAAGATTGTGTAACTTGGGTAAGGGATCACATCCCCCTAATTGTGCTCAATCTTGGAACATTCTGCACCACACACTTCATGTCTATCCTGATCTTGCATCCACTGCACTCTCATTTGTCCATACTGGAAAATCAATTTACAAAGGTGAATTTTATTGAGTTGAATTTCACTTTAATTCATCCCCTGCCTTTTTGATTTCAGATAATTAATTTTTTTTAAACTTGATTTTCATATGCAAATTTTTTATATGTATTAATTTTATTATTTTTAATGTTTTTTCCAAAAAAATTAATAAAAGTTTTATAATTTCTTTATATTTTAGTTAACATAAATTATAACTAAATTTTATAAAATATTTATTGATTTTTTTATTTATATGAATTTTTTATTATTTTTTAAACTGTTATTTTTCAAAAATTTAATAATATTTATATATCTTCTTTATTTTTTAGTTAATATAAATTATAATTATAATTAAATTTATATAGTTTATTTTTTAAAAAGAAAACTTGATTTTAATATATTTTTATTAAAAAATATTTATTGATTTTTTATTTATATGATTTTTTTTAATTTTTTTAAATTATTTTCTTAGTAATATTTTTATAACTTCTTTATTTTTTAGTTAATAGAAATTATAACTACATTAAGAACATTCCTAATCTTTTATCATCTTTTGCATTAAACTTGTGTATGAGTTTAGAAATATAATGACAAATTTTGTCAATCCTTTTCATTAACTTTAAAATATGTCTTCAATCTCCTCATATGAGTTAGACAATGGCCATTGTGCATCATACTTTTGGGTTGACCCAAAGAGATAAAATTGATGGTTAGATTCATACTATAAAACTATAAGTATATTAACATAATATTAACATACCAAATTTACATTATGTCAAGAACATTTTTTTAAATTTAGATTGAAAAATATATAAAGATGAAAATTTGATAATTAAAATAATTTAAAGTATTTATTGATTTTTATTTTACACTTCATGAATATCAATGTTTTCTCTCATAACATTTTATTCATCATCAACCCTTTGAAATTACACAATTCAATTAAAAACTAATTTATAAATTGTAAAATAATAATTAATATTGCATACAAAAAAATCTAATTTATATTAACTTAAAAAATAAAGAATTTATAAAAATATTATTAAATTTATGATAAAAACATTTTTAAAAACATTTAAAATTCATATAAACAAAAAAATCAATAAATATTTTTAAAAAATATATATATTAAAATCAAGTTTTCTTTGAAAAAAAATAAACAACATATATTTATTTTTAGTTATGATTTATATTAACTAAAAAATAAAGAACTTATAAAAATATTATTAAATTTTAAAAAAAAAACATTTTAAAAAATAATTAAAATTCATATAAATAAAACATCAATAAATATTTTGTAATTAAAATATTAAAAGTCAAAAAAAAAAAAAAAAAAAAATTTAAACTACATATATTTAATTTTAATTATAATTTATATTAATAAAAAAAAGTTATAAAAATATTATTAGATTTTTGAAAACAAAATATTTTTAAAAATAATTAAAATTCATATAAATAAAAAATCAATAAATATTTAGTAATAAAAATATATTTAAATCATTTTTAAAAAAAACTACATATATTTAATTTATATTAACTAAAAATAAATAAGTTATGAAAAATATTACTAAGAAAAACATATTAAAAAATAATAAAAATTCATATAAATAAATAAATAAATATTTTTAATGGGGGTTGGGGCCCAGCCCTACATAAATCTTTCCTCAAGGTGATGGTTATCACGAGACTAGTCCCCCACTGGTACCAGAGGGCTTTGTCGCAACGCCACTACGATTCAAAAATAAACCACATATATTTAATTTTAATTATAATTTATATTAATTAAATAAAAATATTTACTAAGAAAACCATTTAAATAAATAAATAAATAATCATATAAATAAAAATCAATAAATATATATATTAAAATCAAATCTTTCTTTTAAAATAAACTATATAAATTTAATTATAATTATAATTTATATTAACTAAAAAATAAAGGGGCGACCCTTTGGTGAAATGGTGGGGCTTCTTGCCTGTAGAGCCAACAACCAAGGTTCAAACCTCGTGGGGTCGCTCTCTACCGCATCAACAATGGAGTTTGTTATTTACCCTCATATTAAGGGGAGGTTCCTTGGTGAATTGGTGGGGCTTCTTGCCTATAGTGCCAACAACCAAGGCCCAAACCTTAATATTAAATTTGGGTGGGGGCCCTAGCCTCGGTTGGCTGGCACTTCGCTATGTGTCTCCTCACTCAAGTGGAAAATGGAGGGTCGCTACTAATCGGTCACGCTAAAAGTTTATTGCCGCGACCGGCAATTTTATAGGGTTGTGCTACCCGACTCCTCGCAAATTTTAAAAAAACTAAAAATAAAGAAGATATATAAATATTATTAAATTTTTGAAAAAAATAGTTTCAAAAATAATAAAAAATTCATATAAATAAAAAAATCAATAAATATTTTATAAAATTTAGTTATAATTTATGCTAATTAAAATATAAAGAAATTATAAAACTTTTATTAATTTTTTTTTTTTAAAAACATTAAAAAATAATAAAAATTAATATATATAAAAAAATCTCAGATATGAAAACCAAGTTTAAAAAATTAAGGGATGAATTAAAGTGAAATTCAACTTAATAAAATTCACCTTCATAAATTGATTTTCCAAGCGTACTAACGGATACAAAAATTTGTAAGACACAGACTGTTAGTCTCGCAGACATGGGCGGGGTGGAATTTGTAGGCTACATAGATAGTGCCAAAAAAGTCATGCAAAGCTATAGGAATTCTTGGCATGTTCATAATCAATACCCTTCTCAGCTTCAAAGAAAAAACATTTTCAAACACCACATAATTGGATTTGCTACAATTCCAATCAAGAAGTGTGGTCCAACATTGGACAAGCAAATCTGTATCACCTTCCTTTTTCTCCAAAGTCATATCCTTACCAAAATTGTGGCTCCCTTGAACAGAAACATATGCATGAATAAAGAATACCAATATAACCTCACCCCACATTGACCTTTCTTCAATGCAACTAGGCCCTCATGAATCTTCTCAGCCAAATATGGGCCATAGTCATAAAGTGTGCAACATGTAGGGTGTTGGATGTGTGCAGCCATATACATCTCAGCCATGGGCATGCCTCTAGTTGGGTCATAACCTATAACTTGACACAAAGAATAGAATGTTCTTTGGAAGTAAGACACAAAATAATTGATGGGGAATGGCTCCTTATTTGATGGGCCCAATATGATCTTTTCCTTGTCTTTTGATAGTTGCCAAATAATTCTACAACACTGAGATCTTGAAGGTATGTCTCACCTTCTCATATTCATCCCTGAGTGCCTTCTCATCAATTTTGACCATATCTTCACTCCACTTGGTCAATTTCAAGACCTCAACAATTTATTCCTTGGTGACCTTCACCATTTTAATTCCATCATATGTTCTTACAGTTCTTGTGACTGAGTCATAGTTCACTGCCACTGCCTTTAATAGGTTGACATCCAAATAGACATTTGGTACTATCAGCTTCCCCATATCTAAATTCTAGGGGTTTCCAATAGGGATGCCATAGTTTCGCTTACCAAACCAACAACTAAATTGTGCCCATCTAGTGTATGGTAATGTGGCATCCTTAATGGTATAATGTTTGTCTATAAGACCCTCTATAATTTTTTTACCTCAGAATAACAATTGACCCTTAGGTTTCTCAAATGTTGAGGGTTTTAATTGGTCAGTTAAATCTTGGACTAGAGATTTGACTAGCGGTTTCGACTGAGAAGCTTGTTCTTTTGATGTGAACAGCTTGACTTTGGGTGCCATAGTTATAGGGTTTGCACAAACTAGGGTTTACTCTTCAACAAAATATAATTTTATGACTAGGGTATGGGTTTGACGCATAGAAAAACAAGACTTAACAAAAATAACGTTCAAATTGAACATCAAACCTTAAAAGAAATGCAGCAAACCAAGAAAAATAGATACATCACTGAGCAACATAAATGAAATCAAGTCAACTTTGAAAAATGTGGAAGATGTTTCGTATTGCTATTTGCTTGACTAAGAGTTATATCTTTTGATTGAACTCTTGTCTCTTCTTTTTTCAATTTGTTTTGTCTTTAAATTGTCAATTTGAGATCAAAAAGGGTGAATTGGGTTAGAATAGAAATTCTTTTAAAAAACCTTTGATCCAAAAGGCAGAGAAGTATGATATGTTACTTAATACAAGTGGATTATTGGTGTATCAATTAATAGGTACAGTGAAATCACATTATTATATTTTACAAATTGGCCTCCAATTAATCAAAATATTCCAATATAAACATTTTCAAAGATGATAAAAATGTATTAACTCTTTCTTCTTTTTATTGACTCAGGGGTATCCCTATGACCCAATCCAATGTCCAACCTGCCTTACCTTGGTCTTACATTTTTCCAAGTTGGGGTCAATAAAGGGGTGTCATGTTAGGACGAGACTAATCCCTTGAGGATGTATGCAACAGACAAAGATGATAAAAAGGTATGAACTTATTTTTCTCCATTTTTTATTAACTCAAGGGTATCCCTATGACCCAACCCAACGCCTTACCCGCCTTACCTTGGTCTTACATTTTGCCAAGTTGGGGTTGAGAAGGAGCGTAGGGCGTGACTAAAACCTTAAGGATGTATGCAACAGTCAAAGATGATAAAAAGGTATGAACTTCTCTTTCTCTATTTTTTACTAACTCAATGGTATCCCTACGACCGAGTTCAATGCCCTATCCATCTTACCTTGGTCTTACATTTTATGAAGTTGGGGTCAGAAAGGGGTGCCACGTTGAGGCGAGACTAATCACTTGAGGATGCATGTAGCAGTCAAAAATGATAAAAAGGTAAGAACTTCTTTTTCTCCATTTTTTACTAACTCGAGGTATCCCTACGACCCATCCCAATGCCCTACCCACCATACCTTAGTCTTACATTTTTTCAAGTTGGGGTTGGGAAGGGGTGTCGCGTTGGGTGAGACTAATCCCTTAGAAATGTATGCAATAGTCAAAAACGATAAAAATGTATGAACTTCTCTTTCTCCATTTTTTACTGACTCAGGGGTATCCCTCCAACCCAAATGCCTTACCCACCTTAACTTGATCTTACACTTTGCCAAGTTGGGGTCGAGAAAAGGAATTGCATTGGGGTGAGATTAATCCCTTGGGGGATGTATGCAATAGTCAAAAATGATAAAATGGTATGAACTTCTCTTTCTCCATTTTTTACTGACTCAAAGGTATCCCTACGACCCAAACCAACGCCCTACGTGTCTTACCTTAGTCTTACATTTTTCCAAGTTGGGGTCGAGATGGGGTGTCACATTGGGGTGAGACTAATCCCTAGGGGATGTATGCAACAGTCAAAGATTATACGATAAAAAGGTATGAACTTTTTTTTCTTCATTTTTTATTAACTTGGGGGTATTCCTACGAGTTATCCCAACGTCTTACCTGCCTTACCTTGGTCTTACATTTTTCTATGTTAAGGTCGGGAGGGCATCACGCTTGGAGCGAGACTAATCCCTTGAGGATGTATGCAACAGTCAAAAATTATAAAAAGGTATGAACTTCTCTTTTTATCCATTTTTACTAACTCAAAGGTATCCCTATGACCCAGCCCAATGCCTTACCCACCTTACCTTGGTCTTAAATTTTTCCAAGTTGGGGTTGGGACGGGGCATCATGTTGGGGCGAGACTAATCCCTTAGGGATGTATGCAACAATCAAAGACAATCAAAATGTATGAACTTCTCTTTCTTAATTTTTTACTGACTCAAGGGTATCCCTACGACCTAGCCCAATGCCCTACCCGCCTTACCTTGGTCTTACATTTTTCCAAGTTGGGGTCAGAAAGGGGCGTCATGTTAGGGCTAGACTAATCTCTGGGGGATGTATGCAACAATCAAAGATGATAAAAAGTATGAACTTCCTTTTCTCCATTTTTTATTAACTCAGGGGTATCACTACATCTCAGCCCAACGCCCTACCCACCTTACCTTGGTCTTACATTTTTCCAAGTTAGGGTCCGGAAGGGGCATCACATCAGGGTGAGACTAATCCCTTGGGGATGTATGCAACAGTCAAAGATGATAAAAAGGTATGAACTTCTCTTTCTCCATTTTTTATTGACTTAGGGTATCCCTACGATCCAGCCCAACGCCCTACCCACCTTAACTTGGTCTTACATTTTTCCAAGTTGGGATCGGGAAGGGACCATCGCGCTTGGATGAGACTAATCCTTTAAGGATGTATGCAACAATCAAATATGATAAAAAGGTATGAACTTCTATTTCTTCATTTTTTACTGACTCGGGGTATCCCTACGCCCTACCTGTCTTACCTTGGTCTTACATTTTGCCAAGTTGGGGTCAAGAAGGGGCATGATGCTCAAGCGAGACTATTATTTTGGGGATGTATGCAACACTTAAAGATGATAAAAAGGTATTAACTTCTCTTTCTCCATTTTTTACTGATTCAGAGATATCCCTACTACCCAGCCAAATGCCCTACCCACCTTACCTTGGTCTTACATTTTGCCAAGTTGGAGTCGAGAAGGGGCATCACACTAGGGTGAGACTAATTCCTTAGGGATGTATGCAACAGTAAAAGATGATTAAAAAGTATGAACTTGTTTTTCTCCAATTTTTACTGACTCAAGGGTATCCCTATGACCCAGCCCAATGCCTTACCCGCCTTACCTTGGTCTTACATTTTGCCAAGTTGGGGTCGAGAAGGGGCATCATGTTGGGGTTGGGGTGAGACTAATCACTTGAGGACTTGAGGATGTATGTAGCAGTCAAAGATGATAAAAAGGTATGAACTTCTCTTTCTCCATTTTTTACTTACTCAGGGGTATCCCTACGACCCAACCCAACGCCCTACTCGCCTTACCTTGGTCTTACATTTTTCCAAGTTGGGGTCAGGAAGAGGCATCTTGCTAAGGTGGGACTAATCCCTTGGGGATGTATGCAACAATCAACGGTATCCCTACGACCCAGCCCAACACCCTACCCACCTTACCTTGGTCTTACATCTTTCCTAGTTGGGGTTGAAAAGGGGTGTCACGCTGGGGTGAGACTAATCCTTTAGGGATGTGTGCAACAATCAAATATGATAAAAAAGGTATGAACTTCTCTTTCTCCATTTTTTACTAACTCAGGGACATCCCTACGACCCAGCCCAACGCCCTACCCACCTTACCTTGGTCTTACATTTTGCCAAATTGGGGTTGGGAAGGGGCATCATGTTGGGGTGAGACTAACCCCTTGGGGATGTATACAATAGTCAAGGACAACAAAAAGGCATGAACTTCTCTTTCTCCATTTTTTACTGACTCGTGGGTATCCCTACGACCCAACCCAATGCCCTACCCACCTTACCTTGGTCTTACATTTTGCCAAGTTGGAGTCGGAAAGGGGTGTCACGCTAGGGCGAGACTAATCCCTTAGGGATGTATGCAACATTCAAAGATGATAAAAAGGTATGAACTTCTCTTTCTCCCATTTTTACTAACTCAGGGGTATCCCTATGACTTAGCCCAATGCCCTACCCACCTTACATTTTTTCAAGTTGGGGTCGGGAAGGGGTGTCACATTGGGGCGAGACTAGTCCCTTGGGGATGTATGCAATAGTCAAAGAGGATGAAAAGTTATGAACTTCTCTTTCTCCATTTTCTACTGACTCAGGGGTACCCGTACGACTTAGCCCAACGCCCTACCCGCCTTATACTAGTCTTACATTTTGCCAAGTTGGGGTCGGGAAGGGGCATCACACTGGAGTGAGACTAATCCCTTAGGGATGTATGCAACAGTCAAAGACAATAAAGAGGTATGAACTTCTCTTTCTCCATTTTTTACTAACTCAGGGGTATCCCTACGACCCAGCCCAACACCCTACCTGCCTTACCTTGGTCTTACATTTTGCCAAGTTGGGGTCAGAAAGGAGCGTCACGCTGGGACTAGTCCCCTTATAATTTTTTTTGTAAATTGGCCTTTAATTAATCAAAATATTCTAATCCAAACCCCCTTTCAAAGACAATAAAAAGTTATGGACTTCTCTCTCTTCTTTTGGTTGACTCAGGGGTATCCCTGCAACCCAACCCAACTCAATGCCCAACCCGCCTTACCTTAGTCTTATATTTTGCCAAGTTGGAATTGAAAAGAGGTGAGTAAATCTATACCTTAGTCTTACTATTGCTCTAGAGTCTATTACAACTAGAAGTTGCTAGTTTGTAAATCTATACCTAGCACATCTCATAGCATTTGTATTTTGAGGAAAGAGTAAATCTATACCTTAGTCTTACTATTGCTCTAGAGTTTATTTCAATTGCAAGTTTCTAATTTGTAAATCTATAACTTTTATAAATTCTCCAAAATAGCAACCATCTTGCATGGTCAAGGTGCCCATAACTATAGAATATTGTGCCATTTAACTATGCTCACAATTCACATCAAAAGTACTATGCAAAGAATAATGCAAGCCTCCTAAGAGTATTTGTGACATCTGACAAATTTTGGCATTTTATCCCTGAAAATGGCATCATCCCAGTTGCTCGTACCAATGTTTGGGAGGACTAGAAATCTTATTTACAATAATCAATACAAGGAAAGTGATTACTAGGATATAGCAAACTTTGATCAATATGTGATACCAAGTCAGACTAGAAATAAAGTTAAGGTGTGATGTTTGTGCCGAACTTTTTGTTTGTGGACTATATGTTCTTAATAATCTAACAGACCCAAGAAGTGGGAAAATACCTTTAGACATAAAAAAAATCTATAACCTCAAATACTCCACTTCAAATTTCCCAGTCGTCACCAAGACAACCACTTTGTCAACCTAATGGATAAACACACAAAAAAAAATGACTTGCAGATGAGCATTGGGCCAAGCAAAACAAGGAATTTAATGGTAGTAGGTCAAACACTCCTTACGAGGTAATATGAAATAAATAATGAAAACAAATTGAAATTTTCAAAACTAAGAATACTTTATCTTTTCTCCATTTGAAAACTCAAAAGGGGTGTAAGAAGAGCAACATGAAAGCCCATGTCTTTGAACATGTAAGAGATAACATGCATACCATTGACTTTTTGCAACAATAGAATATGCTTGATGAAGGTAGGCTTGAATTGCTAAAAATGGCAGGTGGTGAGTCTTGAACCTACTCCAATCAATTATGCATTCCTCCATCTCTATTATCTTTCATGACATGTAAGTGCAATTGGCAGGTGTAACATCAATTTCCACAACCTTTGTTGTCCTCCTTTTGCATGATTTTGATTATTTTATCTAAGACCCTTTTATTCATTTTTTATAACTCGCTCATTGGTAGATATTCTACATGATTTGAATAAAAGGGTCTTAGATAAAATCATCAAAATGAAGCAGATGGATTGTCTAGGGACATTGCATAGGGGAGACGACCCAATAATTGAGCATGTTTTAATAGTTATGATAGTAGTTGTTTATATAATAAACAATAGTTGTGATAGTAGTTGTTTATATAATACCCAATAGTTGTGATAGTAGTTGTTTATATATGCCCAATAGTTGTGACTTGACTACCCATATTTAAACAAAATACATTCCTTTGATCTAAAAAGCAATCAATCATGTTATGCCACATCAGTGCTTAAATACCCATGATGTGAATGCACAAGTATTGGTCTCACTTATTTTTTGGGCCTTTTTGGACACCTTGACAAAAAGCATGTTGATGTGACATCATATTTAATGATGTGGCCCTGAAAGGAAAATTATAAGCAGGGGACTTACCAAGTAAGTTGTAAAAAATTGGGAGTGATTTGAAATTTCCATGTAGGATAATTAGAAGCGCAAAGTTAGGGTGCACAACTACTAGGTCCTCTCCCCTAGTTTGTATAAGGAGTTCCTTTCTTAATAGAATAACTATCCTTATCCTTCTCGCCTGCTTTTATGCCCAATACACCTCTACCACTCTTCTCATTATTCAAATCGAGTCTAACATATTTACTAGCTCCCACCATGAAACGTGATGATATGAAAGTGGATCTTGCTCTTGCAGGGCAATGAGTTTTGGAGACATGATGATGATTAACTAGGTATGATGCCTCCACTGGATTATGAGATATAATGGGGATCAAGGAAAATGGATATATACAACCCAGTGCTTGAAGAATTTTTAGTTTCAACAATGATAAAGTTAGAGCCTGAATATAAGTAATGAAGCCTATAGTTGAAGCATTGTGGAAGAATTCAAACTGCAGGGTTGAGGAGAAAGGCTTTGCGAACACTTTAAGAATTTGAGTGTAAAAAGTTGGTATGACTATGCTCAGATAGGAGGATAGTGCTTAGAATAGTGCCAAGTTTCATTTAATATATTGGTTGGATGTAGTAGGGTATCAAAAGTACAAGACTATGCCAAACTTTTTTATTCTAGCATAATGAAGTTATCAGTATATCTATGGTATACACGGAACAAATCTGTAAGGGCAAAAACCAAAGCTCCCAATTCTTTTCTTGAAAGTTTGGGTTTGATGATTTTAAAATTAAGATTTGCTAAATTAGGATTTCCTAATACCTGATCAAAACCGCAAAAATTATAAAAGAAAATTAACAATAATGCAAAAAACTAGGGTTTCCAAGCAATTACTAACAAGAAAAGTTGCATGTGGATGAGAAATTACTAAAACAAAAGTGGTGATTCAAGAGGTTTCAAAAATTGTTTAACCATTAAGTTCCAATTTTAACAGCATGCCAAGAATGACAAACTATAGCCTTTCTAAATAAGCTTAACACAATCTCCCATATTAGATCAGTTCAAAGGGGCACTTAGGGATGTCCAGACATCTCCATGAAGACATAGATGTCTCCCATTTGCTATGGACATCTTAACACATCCCACAACAACTGTTGATGAAAAAAATGAAAGAATATGTTTTGTGGAAAAATAAAAAATAGGGCATTTGCACATTTATTTTCATGATCATTAATTATATCATATAAGAAAAACAAATTTTCATATGTTCAAATTTCCAAGTCATATTTCTAAATTTCACTGAATTTTCGATTTCAATTTTCAATATTCAATGTTCAATGTTTGTTGTTTGATGTTATAGATGTTACTATTATTTGAATTTCAGCCATATTTAGAATGTTTAATGATGTTTATTAATATAGTTATACAATTAAAAAGCTATAAATATATATTATATATACCATGACCTGCTGTCCCCAAAATTTTGGAATTTTTTGCTGCTCTAGAAATGCATCCACGCATGCTAAAAACATGGAATCTTCAAGAAACATTTGATCTTTTTTAACAAATAACTATTGAAGGAAATCTTCTAAAATCATTTAATTCTTTTATCTAGGTTTTGACAAGGACTGCAATTGATGGAATTGACTCAAGCTCCACAAACGCAAATGCTATTGCATTTGCTAAACTTGGATCAAGCTTAAATTTACAATCATATTGCCAATTGTGAATTTGGTTCAAGCTCTATACATGAAAATAATCCTAATGGTGGGGGTTTTCATATTAATGCTACTTGCCACAAGCAACTAGAAGATGAAAATAAACAACTGAAAGAAAGGTTACTACAAGCCTGAATAAAAGAATTGATTTTAGTTTATGTCTTGTGTGTTTTCTATCAATAGCATAAAGATTTATCTTTGCCACTTACATATTGAATATGTGTTTTGCACGATAAATACGCTGGAAGAAACCATAGGAGCAAGTATCAAAAGACATACCTGAATAAAAATAGAGGAGCAAGTATCAAAAGACATACCTGAATAAAATGATCTTCATAGAGAACTCCACTATCTTTAAGGCATAATGCTTGAAAGGGCTCAGCAACATTCCCAATTGACTGCATTATTCACATTTTCAAGATTTAAGAACAAACTTAATGTTTGAAAGTGTACAAAAGAAAGATAATCAGTATACCAATTCCATAGATCCATATGAAGGACTTGAAAGGTTTCTACATTTTAAATTAATTTCCGTCAAAAACTTTTCTTAGAGAGTGTCAGCACATCTCCTTCTCACAAGAGACGAGGATGAAAAAAATGGATATCAAATGTCCCTTAGCCATTGTATTGACTATTCTTGTCTATTGGCCATTCTTGTTTCATCATGCTATATGTTTAATTATTGTCCCTTTGGCGTTTCTATTGAGTTGATACATAATAAATTGTAATCAAATATGTTTTTTGCTTTTGTAAAGAAGTTTCTTGTGCCAACCCCTAGAATTATTTTTTGGAGGGAAAGCAAAGCGTCCAAGAAGCTTGTTTTCCAATTTTCACATTCCATTCTCCACTGTGATTGGGGAAAAATTATTTTAAGGAACCACACATGTTATATCCTTAAAATTTATAAACAAGAGTAAAACGCTATACTAACCATCTCTTTAACTTTTATTATAACATTTGTACAACTATAAGTGTCTTGAAGCAGCCTATTCACATAATTTTCAACACCAGAATTTTCAACATCAGAAATATTATTGAACTGTATTATTTAAGCCACAAAAATTTGACAAGAGCACTCAGCATATTTCTTCAGACTTGGTGATAATATAAAACTTTGCAACGTACAAAATCAAAAATGAATTTGTAACACATTGCAGGCCAAGATAGGAAAGAAAAGGCTGAAAAGGTGACCAGATCATAAATAAATGAGTAAAACAACAAAAGCATAAAAAAATGAGGTAAGAGCCTAGAATTACATATAAGTACAAACATAAACTGCCAAGCAAAGGGAGACATCCCAAAGCAGAAAATGTAGATTTATTCATCATCTACATCCATGTTTATCAATGCACAGAATTTCCAACATATTTACCTGTATTGAACTTGGTTGTTCCCCAAGAATTGCCAGGGCTAAAGGATCTGAATCTTCAGGAGGACCTTCAATAGCAAGTGGACACAAAAGATCCCCTAATAGATCAGGTGCTGATGGTGCAGTTTGCGCATCTTGCTTGGAAAGAGCTCCATTAGCCTGGTGTGGTCCTTGTTCAAACTTTACCAACATCCTGCAGCATTTACAGATATGATATTATACACAATTACACCTTGAAGAATGGTCCCAATATAATCACAGAAAAGAAAGCACAGCAAGAGTGTTAAATGATAATATTTTCTCAAAACAGAATGAAATAAACATCATGTTCCTGACAGCATTACAAGTCTTACAGGCATCTTTATTTAGCCAGTAGGTAGAGATCCATTAGCAGGACGATGATCTGATACAACTATAGCACTTGACATTTGTTGTTGCACTCACAATTTTGTAGCACTCAGCTCAGCCGTATCTACCTCTGTATCTTCTGCTCTCCTCAATAATGCAATTGAAGTTCAAGATTGTGATATTACCTGTATTCTACAGCATTGAAGTTCAATTAGACACGTATGAACACCATAGACAAGTACAGATTCTCTTGCAATATAAATCAGAATAGTAAGTTTCTTCCTCTTGTTCACTCTGCCAATCTGTGAGACCCATACGTGTGAGATTTCATTCTCAAACTCGGTGCCATTTTCGCTTGTCTTCACATTCACTGCACAC
Source organism: Sequoia sempervirens (assembly GCA_007258455.2). Lineage (NCBI taxonomy): Eukaryota > Viridiplantae > Streptophyta > Pinopsida > Cupressales > Cupressaceae > Sequoia > Sequoia sempervirens. The sequence goes on along the minus strand of VDFB02382364.1, from coordinate 8,289 downwards.
AAGATTGAAATTGAATATGAATTAATTGTATAATCTCATTCTCAGGATTTTCGCACTCTGCAGAGCTCACTGTAATAAATTTCATTTTGTGTTGTTTTTGCTAGGGATATAGGTTGAAAAAGTAGTTTTTTTGTTAAGGTCATATGTATATAAAAAAGGTGTATGCTATGCTGTGGTAACAGTTTTGTAGCCGAACAGAGGACACTGTTTTTGTTCTTCTAAGTTAAAGAAAGAGCAGCAACTCTATTTTATGCAATCAAACTTTGTAAAGTCCAACATAAATATATATTTAAACTTCATCTCTGTTTTTATCTATGTGTTATATCTCGGTTCTTTTGTTCTCTGTTTCGCCTCTGCTTAACTACTGATCAAACACATTGGAATAGTGCCAAAAGCAAGAATGAGTAGCTATAGAGGAAGAACTACCAGGTGCGAAAGTAAGCTCAATCGGTTCACAGTAAGAGTGAGAAGTATTTGAAATGGCATCAATAATATTTCTTCTTCATGGCCTTAATTGGTACTGTAGCTTATTAATCATATACGGTGGTAAGCTTGTTTGGTAACTACATCAAACTTCCATGATCACCGTCTCAATGGGAAAAGTTTTACCAGGGCTCGGCGGTTTACAAGTAGACAGATATAGACATTGACATTCTTCAAGTCATGGCGAGGGGGCATTCAGTTGTTAAAATCCAATTGGAAGCACTTGGAGCTAATTTGAACAAAGAGAAGGAGAAATTAAATGCAGGTTTTAAAATAGATGACATCGTTCTAAATAATAACCTTAAAGTACAACCAGGTGTTTCATATGCTAAAATGACACGAAACTAATCAAAAAATCAGAATCTTGTATGAATGATGGTGGCGTTATGGGAAGGAGATTTTTTGAGAAATTATATTTGCAAATACTCTGATAGACAAAGGCACGAACTATTTGATAGAATGCCTTAAAAGAAATACACTTCATGAGCTGCCATGATCGCAGGGTATGCACAAAATGGATTCGTTGAGGAAGCTTTATAAACTTTCTAGCAAAGGCAATCTATAGAAGTGAATGCAAATGGAAAAGTAGAGACAAAACGCACGAAGGTATTTACCAAACAACTCAAAGAGAGGTCATCTTATTGAACGCTATGATTGTAGAAGTTCCTAATATACCCGAAACCCTCGATAGTCCCTAATGGATGGAACATGGCTTATTCAACAAAATGTTAGGCGGTGGGAATGCGCAGTGTGGAAGAGTCAAATGCCCCAAATGATACTTGATAGCAAGAGCATAACAGATTTAGAAATCAAAAAGTCATTGGTGTAGGGAAGAGTATATGACAGAGTTTGGTCATGACCAGGCTAGTGGAATGTATAACCTGGAGGAGGCTTTGGGAAGTTTGAAAGAAATTGCCAAGGAAAATGTTGAACTTAAACTGGTTGTAGGTAATACTAGTGCTAGGATCTGCAAAATATAAGATCTAAACGTTTTTGAGTTGATATCAGTAATATACCAAAGCTACAGATTATTAAAAGACGTGAATTTGGGGTTGAAATTGGAACAGCTGTAACCATCAGCAAGCTTATTGAAGTCTTAGAAGATGCAAATGATATTTTGGATCGTGGGAAACTGATTTATTCTTTAATCTTTGAGAGCAATGCTAATCACTTTAAAAAAGGTAGCCTCTGGATTTAATAGAAAGACAGCCAGTGTTGGTGGTAATTTAATAATGGCTAAGAAATTGTCATTTGATTTAGGTATTGTAATCATTCTCGTTGGAGCTAGTGCAACAGTCAAAATTATTTCAACTAAGAAAATACAACCTGTGTTAACCACGGAGGAATTCCTTGATAAACCTTGTCTTGATTCAGGGGCACTATTGCTATCAGTATGCATTCCATACTGGAATAAAGTTAGTAATCGAGTTGAAGATGTGAGATCAATCGTAGTGTTGTGTTGAATGTTATGAAGGGTTTTCGAAACATATATGGCAGCCCCTCATCTGCTTGGTAATGCAGTGTCATATGTTAATGCTAATTTTTTAGCTCAAATCTAACTGAAGAAACCTGAAATTGCAAAGAGTCTTCTGCTTCATGTGGGGTGAATCATGCAATAAGGGCTAAAAGCATAGAAAAATTCTTAGTTGATGAAGTTATATCACCATATATTCTTCTTGAGGCAGTAAAAATGCTTAAAGTACATATCATTTCTGTGCAAGGCACCTCAAAATTTCCTTATAGGTAAAAGGGTGGTTTTCGGTTTACTTTTGGACTTCTTTTGTCCTTATGTAAAGAATATGCTGCATTATTGATCTTGCAAATCAAAAAATCTTACAAGTGGTGAACAAACTATGGAGTTTCATCTTGAGTATTATCTAGTGGGCCAAACTTATTTAAAAGTAGCTACAGATGTCGGAGATTTTCCTTGTTGGAAATCTTCCAAGGCCATGTAAAGGAGTGTTGTTGTTTGGTCCTCGTTGAGCTGGGAAGACCTTATAACAAAAGCGCTTGCCATCGAAGGTGGTAAAATTTTTATTAGTAGCATAGGTTCAACACTTACTTCAAAGTGGTTTGGGGATATGGAGGAAGCTTCTATTGATATGTATGAAGGTTCTAGATACGAAGATAACATTCGGAGATCTTAGACAAGTGAATGAAGAGGCACTTTGGCTGGTTATGGACATATCTACAGTCACCATATGTAGAATATTTGACATAATGTCTCGACAAGAGTATGCAAGTCTCATCAAACTTGCATAAAGGTTCAACTTATGTTTTTCAAATTCAATTTTAAAAATGTTTATAGAACATTCTTTAATGAGTTGAAAATATACACTCATTAAAAGGTTTTTGTAATATTTTAAATATTTTATGAAGTCTAAAACTGGGTAATTATGAGTCAGTTAGGAAGTGTTTACGGGTTAGAAAGCTATAAATTCAATGATTTTCACTGTAAAAGGGTTTTGTCCTAATTTTTTTTAGTTTGAGTTGAATGCTCAAGGTAAGCTAAGGGGATTATTGCATAGTGTACAAAAGAAAAGAGTCATAAAGCTCTTCATTTTGAATGAAATAAACAATGATAAGGTTGGTTGTCGAGTGAGTAGGTGATTTCTTTGTGTTTTTTCTTATTCATATGTTTAATTTAAAACCTCTCTTAAATATTTTCTGTCATGTATGAAATTCACTAGTTTTTCTCATGCATTTGAGATAATATTTTAGATAATTATCTAATTGTAGAATCATGAAATTGCTATGTAAATGCATCTCTTGTATACATTTGATTTCATTTCCTCTTAATACTAGAGTTTCATTCCTATGTTGATGGTCCTTGTTCAATATTCCATGTGCCTTCATAGTGGGTGTTATACCTAAGTTAGGAGAGATGGTAGTTGGCTTAGTGTGGATGGTATTGGAAAATTATCCTTTTATATTCATTTTTCAGATAAAAGTTTTAACTATGTACCAAAGCATTTCTGGGACAGGAATCGAATGACACATTTCAGAGACATTATTCTGTGACCAGTTTTTTGGGAGGGCAGGGAAAAGTAGTATTGAATTATATGTATGAAAACTGGCAATGTCTACATCCAGGAGGACACAAAGGGGCAATCTCCAACAAGAAACACAGTGCCAAAAAAAGATGTCTCCATAGGACCAAGTAGAACCACCCATGGATCTCAGTCCATGCATAAACCAAGAGACTGTCCAGACAAGGGAGTTGGACAGTGAATTCAGCCTTAACAATACACTGAGGAACTGTCCGTCTGCACTAGATCATAATCATCATTAATTCAAGAGCCAAGGTTTTGATATACTCACCAAATTCACTGAGGTCCAACCTTCCTCTACACTTGGCAGCAGCAATTCGTGTGTCAATTACTGTAAAGACCAAAACCCACATAAATTCATCAATCCATTATATAACACCGTTCATTAGTTATAATTCATGATGAATCCTATTCTTATGCTTACCAGAAGAGGAAACAGAGGAAATTGCAACGATGCCAGCGAAGGTAGACCGTCTGCATTGTCTTACATGGCCTTGTAATCCTGGTCTTAGATAATATTTTGGAGTGTTCCATACCCTTTGAAACCTAAATGTTGGAGGGAATTGACAGTAAAGGAGCTGGATTTGCCATAGCCTAGCTGCCTTATCTGTAAATTTGTGATGTTCTCTTGTGATTACTAGTAACGACAACCTTATAGCTTCTGTAGGCATGTCCGAGGAGCTTCAGAGACAGGGCATTCAATGAAATATATGTCAATGAAAAAAACCACCGTTAATTACATGTACGAGGTCGCCTTCGCGTCATTCCTCTGCCCAACAGACATTTTCTTTCAAATTGCTTTTTCTTTTAACGGTTTATTACCGTTACTCATTTTAAAATTTGAATAAAACGAACGTTGGAAAATGAGGGAACGAATGAGAGCTTTAAAGCAGAGATATGTAGGGGTTATAGTATTCGGATTTATCTGCACATTATTGTTAGTTTTATTTGTGAAATAATTCTATTTTTGAATGGAAAATTCTATTTTATTTGTGATTTTAAAAGTTTGTAGGGAGTTTTCTTATTTTATAGAGAATATGGTGAGATTTTTATTCATCAAGATGTGAAACAAGTTATTTATAATTAATTTTAAGAGGCATCAACAAAATAATTGTTTTTTAAAAAATATTAAAAAACTTTAAGTAAATAAGATAAATCTAAGTAAATAAATCAAGTTAAAAATAATTATAAGTAAATTAAATAAAATAATCTTTCATTGAATAGAATAAATCTTATATAAATAATAAAAATAATTTAAACAATGTAATTAAAATGATTCAACCTCCATTAATGGAGTTGGCATGATAAGATCCTCTCAAAAAGAGTGAAAGCAAAATGGGAACCTCCTTGATAGGGATGGGTAAAGTTGAACTTTGATGGGGCATCAAGAATAACTCCCAACCCCTCAGGTGCAAAATGCATCATACATGATTGGAAAAGGAACATAGGATGTAAAGCATCAAAATGCCTCAAGAACAACACTAATAACGGAGTTGAGCTCCAAGCACTTCTACTTGGACTATGAATTTTCTCAAACCTGGAAAAGAAAAAGAAAAGATAATTAAAGGTGATTCCACACTAATTGTTAACGATGTAAGATCGAACACTCTCCAATAGTGGAAACTCAAGTCTATATTTTTGGAAAATGCAAAACTTTGTGTTTCCCTCCAAGGTTGATTCACATTCAGTAGATTTTTATTTAGATTACTACCCCAAGGACAAGGTCCTACAAAATTAGGTCATGATAGACAAATACACTAGGTTTCATCATTCTAACACTCAAATCTTTGAATGGGTCATGCAAGAATGGAGGTTTCTTCATTGTGGTATTTAGATTTGAGTCTTTGTGTTATGACATTTTTCCTAACGAGATTTGGTTCTCTTGAGACACATTTATTTACGCTTGAAAATGGGTTCCCAATTTTGACCCCTGAGATGGTCTTAACTAGATTAGACAACTTCAAGGATAAATTTATTGTGTTTCAAGAATTCAAACTTGGTATGGCTATGACTTCTTCATTTATGCATCGTTGTCATGGCTAGTCTTGCTTCTTTGTGCACCTGCTTTGGGATTTGCTGGAAAAATTAGGTTTTCGTTGAACTTAGATTGGACCTCCTTTGATCTTTTGCATTCTTTCTCCTATTGGTTGGGGAGGATGGTAAGATGCTTCCATTCTAAATTTCACTTCCTTCTTATCAACATCTATGGACAGACTAGGACTAATGTATGCATTGCCTCAATGAACTCTTGGTGGACAAGTCCAAAATGGCCATTTCAAACTATGATCTAGGAATATCTATATGCATGATATCGAGGGTGTTTTCTTCAAATTGGACATAAAATAATGGTTCCTTGATAATGTGCTTTGACGCTTTCTCTATTGGCCTAATCAAAGGCAAATTTGAGGACTTTTAGAAAATTGTTTACAATCATCCTTGCCTACTCTCACCCAAATAATTGGTTTGGCTGGAGGAAATAAAAAAGGTTAGACATATTGTAACCTCCTAAAATAATCTCTTTATTTGTAATCCTATTTAATACTTGAAAATTTGGATTTAATATGTAATGGGAGTTGCCCCCTTGGTAGCACTTGCCTATATACACACACACAAATAAATACATATATTATAACTTTTAAAATTTATATTTATATGGGTGAATGCAAGATCGTGATGGGCCAAACAATGGCAATAGGGGTAAGAAACATGTTTCGCTTAAGCTAAATTTTAAAAATGGACATTTGTTTATTTTCTTTGGGTCAAGTGAAAAGTGAGTTTTTCTCACCAAAGCAAAATGAATACCCATTTTTAAATAACAAATATCATTTTTTAATAATGGATATCCATTTCTAAATAGAAGATATCCATTTTTAAATAACAAATATATGTTATGAACATATATTCATTTTTAAATTATGGATATTTGTTCATAGTTTCTAAGAAATGGATATATGTTTTGCAACTGTTAAAAAGTTAAAAAAAAAAAAAAGAGTCTTCACTCTACCAAAATGACTTGCGGTTGAGGAGAACAACAAAGGGAAACAAATATCTAAACTACAAAACTAGTATCCATTTTGGATTTCATTGTTTGTGAGCTTGCATTGACCATAGTCTAGAGGTAAGTTTTTCTTTTTTTCTTTTTTTTTTCTTTTTTTTTTCTGAGTTTTATCTAAATTTATTCAAAGTTTTTAACTTATGATTTAGGTTTTCATTTTTAAATTGTAGGAATTAGTTAAAAATTATTTTTTTATGTTTTGAATTACAAATAGGTTTAAAATGGTAGAGGAAGGTCAAAACTCAAACCTCCCCCACCAATCCCTCTTCAATTGAAGAATAAATTGAGAGAAATATTAATGAATTTCATAAAATAATAAAAATATATCATTGACACACTTGATTGTCTCTAATGACATCTATCTTAGAGGGAATTGTCGCCCATGTTAGAACCCTCACAAACTAACATGAGTCATTTTAGTAATGGCGAGAAAACAAGAAGCAAGAACACTCTACCAACTTGTCATATGATCAAATGAAATACTTAGAGATAACCAAAGCCATGTTAGCAAAACATTTGCCATCGTATATGTTTAAGTACATAGGCAAAATAAGGTGTCTATGTATGTAATGTGAAATTGTCAAGGTCAATAATTTACAACGTTATATGTATTAAAAGGGATGAAAATAAGAAAAATTGGGGTATTTCACACTATGGTTTTGTTAGGTAATGATTGCATAACCATTGTGGCAATTATAAAACTATCTAGGTAGTTTCATACTAGAGTGGCAATTTCATCATTGCACAAAGAGTGGGTACGTCATATGTCTAGAAATGGTCTATAACACCTAGAAACAATTTGAATTTCCTTCTCTCCCAACTCCTAATGAATTTTGAGGTTATTGACAAGCTTTTACAAGCATAATAGTTCATTGTAAACACCTGAGAGGCAACATAAAAGGAATCAGAAGTGAATTCAAAGAGAAATCAAGTTTCCAAGTGAACAATAGATTGTAAAAGGAAAAAATAGATACAAAAATACTATTTGTAAGATTTATGTGTGATCATAGGGACTAAAACTAGTTATTTCAAAATGGTTGTGTTCCCAATTGTGTAATATTTTGTTTACTATTGAAATTATTAAATAAGGTGTTTTGACTTACTTTCACTAGAGCTTTCTTCCATAATTTAGATTCTCTAAGGTAAAATCCTTGTGTCTTATTTTATGCTAGTTGGTTTCTCTCGCTATATTTAAAGTTAAAATTCAAATTATTTTCTAAAGAGAAATTTTCATAATTTCTTCATTTAGATTGGATATGTTGAGGACTACTATACGATATAAGCCATCATAGTTTTTGGGCTAGATTGGTATCAAAGAAAATTATTTCCTTTGATATTAAATGTTGTGAGTGATTTTGTAGGTTGATTCCCACAACAAAATCAAGAGGGAAAAAATCCTTATAAAAAAACATTGAATTAATTTTTATTTGGAAGGCATCACTATAAAGTATAGCAAAAAATATAGAAACCTTTGACAAAAAAGCATAGTTCCTCAAACTAGAAGTTGATGTTGTAAGCATATCTTAATCAATGGAGACTATGAAGGGTATTGTGGAGAATCCCATGGAGAATTTTTATGCTCATTGTAAGACACCAAGAGCAAGGGGAAAGTTCCTCAAGGGCATCATAAGACAGGCAATATCACAACACATTAGTTCATACTCAAGTATTTAATATTAAAAAATAGACAAATATAACACT
>VDFB02382363.1:0-20339 GCA_007258455.2 Sequoia sempervirens | reverse complement strand
CATCCACCAATATTCCATCCCAAGTCAAGCAACTTAGGGTTTTATCATTTCAAGTCACCAAGATATCAATTTTTAGACATTCAAGGGCATATTCTTCATGTTTTGCTACAAAAATTCAAGATCAAACATGATGGAAAGGTAATCAACTCCATTATTGCATGTTTCATTTCATTCTTTCATCATTTTGGTTTAATTAACTAAAAGGGGTTTGACCAAGGAAAACCCCCATGCCCTAACATTCAACATTTCTCTTTCTTGTCTTGTTTGTTCATAGATTTAGGAATCTTGGAAGTTTGGAAATCATTTGAGATCAAGTTTCAAGGTTTCTCAAGTCTTCTATTCATTCAACAATAACTCATTTTCAGGTTTAGAAATCAAATTTTTGGAAGCGGACACCTATAGAAAGCTAAAGTGCATATTAGAAGCACTGGAATACACTCTTGAATTTTTCAAAATTCAAAAGTGGACTCATTCTCCATGAGGGGTGAATGAATCCCACTTCTAGGTAAATTTTGAGTTTTCTGCATTTTTAAATACCATTTTGTCAGAAATAGGTTTCGACATAATTTTGTAGAACTAGGATTGATTCACTCAGAATGGAAAATGGGTCCCTCCAAGCTTGAAAAATTAGAATCAACAACATTTCAAATGTCATTTCTAGTGTTCATCCACATTCTAGGTGTACACTTTCTATTTGGTTCATTTATGTTTAGTTTTGCATCCATTTCTAGGTGTTGTTGCATTACACAATGTGTTTTCAAACATCACTTTCTTCTTAGATTTTGCATTCATAATATATCAATTACTTAGCTTAGTTGCATTTATATCATCTCATATAGTATTAATAACATCATATTCATCTTAATTTGAGTGAACCACCAAGGTTTTTGGCCCATTTTTCCCCTTTTAGGTGAAAAACCCTAGAAGTGGTAGAAAAAATTAGGGTGCCAAACATCTACGATTCATTTTGGTGAACCCACTTTTATAATTCTTTCTTTTCTGATTTGGAGTCCATTATCATCTTAGGAATGGCTTGCATGCATTAGATTTTGCATTGTTTTGCATTCTAGGATTTCAAAAAATTGCATTCATAAAAAAGTGCATTTAGGTTGCATTGTTGGCATCTAAATTCATTTACATTTTTTTGAAATTCTGCATTTTTCAATTAGGTCTGCATCATAGCACTCATAAACCATAAAAATCACTCAAAATTTCTGAAAATTCTGAAAAAGGTCCATATTGGGACTCATTTGCCACCTTGGGCGAATCAGTCCCTTTTCACCCCTAAAACAACCTTTTACAGAGTTGAAAACCTATTTTTATGCTTTTGTTTCTGCCATCAGTTATCTATATCACTTGGCCGAGTTTCTATAACATGAATTTCATTAGATTTAGCTTAAATTAGCTCATTTCATGCATTGCTTAATTGTAGTTTTCCATTCACCACATTTCATTTTTAGATTGTTGCATTGTGTAAATAGAAAATAAGCTTGCTTAAAAACTAAAAATTGCATTTCCTTTTAAGTCATTGCATTCTACTTTTTTTCCTTTTTCATCATAGCATGTTTTTTTTTTCAAAAGATGTGGCTTTGATTTCATTAATAGTGGATTGTATAAGAACAACATTCCCTCAAATGATCTCAATTTTGATTACAACAATGAGGAATTTAAGACACATGATCAAACCATTGACACAATCCTTAACCTTACATTGCCCATTGGTGAGAATGGTAGAGTAGAAAATTATAACAATCATACTTGATCTTCCCCCAATACCTCTCCTATTAGTGATGAAGGTATCCTGGTGAAGGAAGGTACAAGCATTGAGATTCTTGATTGTCCATCTCCTCATTCCCCTTTGGAAGATATTAGACAACAAGAGGTTGAAATCATAGATATATTTCTAAAAATCACATTACCTAGTCTTCATAACCATGAAAATTACACTTGTCTATCTCCTAATATCCCTCCTCGATGTAAAGAGGATAGGATGGTGTTAGAAGACATCCCTATTAAGAGTCATGAAAACCTTGATCCTCCCTTCCTTGATGCTCCTCCCATTTGGGATAATCTATTTGAAAACCATATTGGTCCTTCACTTGCTGCCTCCCCCACTTGTGATGAAGCTACTTTACAAACCTCAAACTTGGATGAACATATTACAAGATCTTCTTGTGGGGTAGATAATATGGAACAAGAGAATGAGACCTTAAAGACAACATAAATTCAACCACACCTTCTCCTAATCATTCCCCTCTTCATAATCCCATCATTGATCATTCCCCTAGTGGCAATGAAGTTATTATGGAAGAACCAAGCCTTGTCAAGAACATGTGACTTTTTGTTCTCCTAAACACTCTTCTTCTACGGAGAATATCATGATGCTAGAAAACAACAACAATAATAATGTGTCTTCCTTCACTACACAAGTGATTCTCGATTACCCTTTATTAGATATACATCAAACCAAGACTACTGAAGTTATGAATGTGCAAGTGTCCTTTAGATCCCCTTCAATCAATGCACCTCATACATACCCCATGGGACATCCTAACAACCCTTTAATTCTCTACCCACCTTCACACAAACAACAAACTCAAAATAAACCTAAACTTATCCTTTATCCTCCTCAAACTCATGTGTCACAACAACTGAATTATAATACTATTTCTCACACATATAACACTAGAAATAATCTTTAACCGCAACAACCCACACCAATAACCTTACCGTTGCCTAATCCTATCCCCCCTAACCCTTTCTTACTAGGTCACAAGGAGTATGATCTTGTCGAGAAAATTAAGAATACTCCTACTAAGATATCATTGTAGGACCTTATTCAAGCCTCCCCTCACTATCACAACATGATCCAAACAACCTTACAACAAGTTCCTATCCCTTCTAATGTACCACCAACTGATATTGTAGGAATGACTCAAGGCCATAGTGTTGATAATGTTTTCCACCAATGTGAACTCCCCTCTTTGGATGTGCAAAACCAAAATGAAGTTTTCATGATCATAGCACAATATAAAACAAAAGGGATGAAGAGAAATCTTGTAGAAACTAGTTCTTCCCTTAATGTGTGTAGTGTGATCCTTTTGGATAGGCTTGGCATTGATCAATCAACTAGTCAACCTGATTCTTTCTCTATTAAGGGATTTGAAAATGAAAAGAAACCACTAGGGGTAAGAATTATGCCTCTTACAATTGGAGTGGTCACATTGAATGCACCAATCCATGTTATGCCTTATGAACTTTCATGCAATCTTATTTTAGGTAGACAGTGGATTCATGCAATGAAAGATGTGCCTTCCACTCTTCATCACAAAATGAAATACATCTACAACAAAAAAGTCCACACACTTGACATTGATCTTGAACCTGATAGTGAGAAAAACAAAGAAAAATCCTTAAACACATCAACATCACCTACACAAGTAGAAATCGTTGAACAAAATGATGATGAACAACCACTTACACAACACATGTGGCTATTTTCCAATGATTAGGGTTCCTTGGATTTTTAACATGACTTCATGGGTGAGTAAAAAATCATACAAAAAGATTCAAATAAAGCCAATGATACAACAATAATGTCCACACAAAATTCAAGCAACCCTTCGACAACATCTACCTCAACCACTTTAGACCAAAACACAACCAATTACACAATGACTAACAAATTGATCCAAAGGAAATGAAAAATCTTTATGGAAAAGGTTATGAACTTATGAAACAACTTGGATATAGTGGAAAAGGATGTGGTGTTAGCGAAAAAGGTATTTGTGTTCCCATCGATCCTCACAAACAACAAACAACTTATGGTCTTGGTTATTTTCCTTTGATCAAGATCAACAAACCTTCACTCAATGTCAATAATCTCACACAAAACACTCTTAAATCATCTTTAACAATCATTCATCCTGAACTCATCAACACTAGTGGCCTTGAACACCATCCTTTACCAAATGTAAAACAAAAACCTACATCTTCCCTTAATGTCAATGTCATCTCATAAGACACCAATGATTCGATAGATTCTCCTTCCTCCTGTACGAGTGAGAAGAACATCTCGCAATATAGAGAAACTTTTGTAAGAATGACATCTACTACTAAGAAAGATGTATCTTTGACGCAAGCCACAAGACCACCTTCTACCATTCAGTAAGAAGGTATCTTGTTGAGACTCTTCCAAGATCACTTGATCACCCTTCCCCCTAGAACTCATAAGAAAAGTTATGAAAAGACATCATTATGGGCCTATCATAGAGTTCATGGTCACTCCACTAATGAATGTAAAGATTTGAGTCGTAAAATCCAACATTTTCAAGAGTTTGGTATGTTTCCCTCTATGGGGGCACATAATTCATCTACTTGATACCGATTTTCACTCTCGCCTACATTTCATTAATCATTTCGGATCACCTTTGTCCTACACTCAGTGGGGGAAATGGGTTTAGCAAGCCTTGTCCTCATATGTCACTTTTCATTGATTCTTTTGGCTAGTTGTTAACCTTTCATGAACACATAAGAGCAAGCTTGGGATGTGGATGACATACCTTAAGTTGGATCGCATATGACATACTCCCCTTTCATGATGTAGCTTCTTGAAAAATATGACTTGGCATAGGGATTTCTGAGTAATCTCTCATGTACTCTATTGGCACTTTCAAATTTACCAAATTTGAGATTCCCATTTCAAAATTTTGCCTCTGCACTTTCAAAAGTGCATCTAAAGAATCTGCCAGAATGACCTAATTGGGATGGTCATATTTTGGAGCCCATTTATTATGGTGAAAAACCTATTTTCAGACCCACTCATGTGTCCTATGTGAGTCTTCACGTCAATTTTCAGCTTCCTACAATGAGTTTTGTCATGGTTTCGAAAAGTGAAGCTGGAGGGTTCTGGCACTTTTTGACTATTTGCAAACTTTCAGTTTTGTAAAGTTGCCTCCCATCTAAGCTTGCATTTTGCAACCAAATGATAATCATGTAAAAATGATTGTTTCTCCCAATTATCCATAACAATACAAGCTCACATGTCAGGTTTTAGAGCCTCACGAGTTGACCTACTATTTTTAACAGGTCAAAACCAAATGGAATTTATTTCGTTTTGCACCTACATTTCCTGAAACTTTTCTGAGAGGTCAACTTTGACCTTCAATATATTTTGATGGATGATGATTCAAGCCAAGAACTTTTGCAAATGTGTTCTCTGTACCAAAATGAGATAGTGTGTCTAGTGGTAACTCGCTAGGACTTGATTTGATATTTTTCCAAAGAGGTGAATAGATCAGTTTTAATTAGTTTTTGAACTAGCACAGTTGTAGAAAAGTCTAAGTAGGCAACTTTGCTGATTAATATCTTTCACCTCATGACTCCTTTTTCCAAGCCATATTTTTCACTCCATTCTTGGTTCAAATTTCTACACACCTATTCAGTTTTGCACCTCCAAGATAAGTTCTGATGGGTTATTTAATTGCTTTCTGATCACGACAAGGCCAAAAATGGTGTTCTAAAAAGTTTCATCAATATTGGAGGTCATATGATACATTATTTTAATGTATTTTTATCGCGGCTAACACGTCACAGGGGCCAGTTTACAAAGGAGGTACCTAAATTTTATTGGCTAGGAAAAATTAGAGGAAATGGGTTTTCTCTAAATAATTGATTATGCCTTGGTGCAAAATTTCATTGCTTCAGGTGCCCCAGTTTGCTCGTAGTGAAATTTCTCTATTTGGTTTGCAGATGGAATTAAATTTTGCTTACTTCTAATGTTTTAAATTTTTATATTTAAAATAGTTCAAAATGATTTTAGGGCATAAATTTTTTCAACATTTGAATAGGAGGAAAAAGGGATTTTAATTCTTTCATCCCATTGGTTGGACACTCTTAAAACAAATTTTGAAAATCTTCAAAGTTCACGCTCATGGCTTCTCTGTAAAAATGAAAATTCTCAACCAACAATAGTTCTCCATTGATGGAAATACAAGAGATTAAACTCTCACTATTTGCACAGAGAGAATGTAAGGTACAAGCATCCATTAAAATAAAATGTGAGAATACAAAATGCCCACGCACCAACAAACAAAGGAGGATGTATGATATCACAATGAAATTGATGGTGCAACAATAAGATGAAGTCTCACCAATAGATGGAAGTAAATGCAACCAGCATATGTCCAAAGATGGAATTGTTGAAAAGAATTTAGAGATTCTAAAGAAAATGCAACTGGCTGCTGTGAAGAGCCCACACCAAAATACAGAGATACAAAATGATTTTGTTAAAAAAATATTAAAAAATTCCAAGCAAATGCATTTGGTAGGAAATACCATGGCTACAAGATATGTGTGAAATGGATTTTTTGAGAAATTCATGGAAAATGCTATCAAGGAGGGCTCGAGTCACTGAGTACCACTAGAAGAAAGGCTTTAGTGATGAGATGCACCAAAATGCATGAGCATCAAATGGCCTTGTTGCCTATATAAACTAAGGGAATGTTGTCATTGCAAGCATGAGTTGTAGAAAATAGAATGGGTGAATGCTGCCTGTTGGAGAGAATGCTCAAGCTCGGGAATCACTAAACAATAAAATTAGGGAAAATGTGGAGAAAGAGGCAAGAAGAAGAAACCAATGATGGAGATTAAAGATGCAAAATGTAGCACAATCACTATCGTTCCTTGCTAGATCACTAGGTAAAAGTGCCCACCCTTTAAAAATTACGTGATCAACAAGATGCTGACACATGGCACAGGTGGGGCCAAACGTATTTGCAACTCATAGGTAGAGATAAAGGGAGCTCGGTGAAATGAAAGAAAACATTTAAAATAAATTTTCCTATGAAAGGGTTCAAAGGCAGAAGCATTTAAAAATTAAAATTGTTAGTAAGAATTTAATTCCTTCCTAACAAGCTCACGGATGCAAAGGTGAAGGCCCATTCTTTCTCACAGGATTGGTGAAAATGAGCCACGTGGCTCGTGTGGGCCTAGAAAAATAAAGGCACGGGAATAGGTTGCTCGCGTAATGAGGCCTCACTATTTAATATGCCTTATTTTAATATAAAGTTAGGATAAGAGTTCCAATGGTTTGATTTTGAAGGGGATTTCATTTGAAACAAGGTAGAATATTTTAAAACTAAATGTCTCCCGAGAATACAAGATGAAAGGTGGGCTCGATGGATTTTTATTTTGCATGGTGGGAATTTTAATTTTCACTTTTGAGAAGTGAAATTAAAATGTTTACAGGAAAATGATGTGCGTGAAAATTAAAGTGCACAAGGGGGAATGTTTTATAATGTAGATTAATATTCACTATGTGAATATTATTTTATTGGCTTGAGGTGAAATATTTCATTTTCCAGACTTTCACTTTTGTAATGTGAATATAATATCAAAAGGGAGCCAGTGGAATTAAGGGCTATTATAAAGTTGAATACTTTATATTGTTGGAGGTAAAGGGAAAAATGTTTAAAACGTGAGCTGGGAATGAAGATATTTTTCAACATAGGAAAAATATTTTGAAAAGTAAAATAATGTATGTGCAGATAACAAAAAAAAAAGGCCCACAGGGCAATGAAAATTCACATTACAGAGATATTTAACATAGCTGGGTGAAAAATAAGAATTCTATTAAAAAAAAATATTTAAGAAAAAGGTGAATGAAAACAAATGGGTGAAAAAATAAGTTGTTTAGATGAGAGAGGTGAGAGTCTTTTCTTGTTTGATGATCAACGGTGGATGAAGTTTCCAAATAACATATATGGATCAGATTGATCTTAGGGATACTTCCATTCTTCTTTTATTCTCTTCTTCTCTCAATTGTAGGGTTCTGGTTCTGATTCTGAGGTTTTATATGGGGCTGGGTAGATAGAGAAATGTTGAAATTTTGAGTCATTTTTGAGTCTGTAGGTTAATGCTGATTTCATGAGCAAATGTTAGCTAGTTTATGCAAATAAATCATGAAAGTGTGAAAATTCATGAATATAGATTCAAATTATCTCCATACTTGTATATTTTCAGTCATTTGAATTCAATAATACCAAGTATCTTTGAGTTTGGAATCTCAATTTCATGAGATTGTTTTATCTATTTATGGGTCAGTTTCAATGAAATGGTTAAATACTTTGAACAAATGATTGTGATTGAAATGTGCAGGTTGGATTTGGTAAGCATATTTTGATTGATAACAAGAGAGGATTTTTAATGTAAGACACTAACAGTTGATGCAAGGCATTAACAATTTTAAATCCACTAGTTGAATGCAATTTGCTAGTGAATTCTCTTTATGTGTTTGAATCCATGGCCCATAATTAACACTAATTTATTATTCAATTTTATGCATCTCAAAAATGTTTTATAAATTCAAAATAATTTTATTCCTTGTTGTTTGGTGTTGTGTTCTGCCTCCCAATTGCTGAGTGAGTGTTGAGTTACTGAGAATGTAGCTAGATTGGAGGTTGTCAATGCTTTCTTTAGTTTGTTTTCATTGGGAGTTATCTGCTATAAAAAGAAATGTCAGTGTGTATGAGTGGATTGTGTTAGGTATTGTGTAAGTTGACCTGCCTTGGTCCTATAGAGCCAGAAGTGTAGAAGATCTCATTCTTTGACTAAATCTTGTCAGTTGGTCAAATCTCTCATTGAGTCTGAGCATAAGACATTGGCTACATCTTTAGGATTCATTGGTCTGGTTTGATTTGGAGCACGAACAAAATGGTGACTCTGTTGAGGATAAATTTGAATATCCAAGTGCATAATGCTTAGTTACAAAGTCATATTATTGTTTGCCATTTTTATTTAGTTCAAATATTGAAGGATTTCAAGCCTGCAGAAATAATTGTTGTAGTGAACTTGAAGATTTCAAGATTTGTGGTGCTCTACTAGTGAAAGGAACTCAGAAAGAAATTTACATGTGAAAGAACTTCATGTTGTTCGAAGTTCAGTCCTCTAAGAAAAGAGCTAGCGACTATGTCAAGAAGAACCTGTTGAAGAGGTGAATACAATTCTAGATCTACAATATTTCAAGAACAATTTGCAGCAACTACAACAATTCTAGGTATTCTTCACATATTTGAACATCTTAGGAGAAAATTTTGGTTCCATATTTAGTGATTTAGCACTGATAGAGGGAAAGGATAGTATATTTTTTTTTTCATACTTCCATTTGTTGGATCTGTTGAATGTAATTGTAGTTCCATTGAAAGAAATTTGTCTTGTGCTTAGGTATTCATAGTTTGGATGATTAGATTGCATTTGTATGTCCTAGATATTTCCATCCATTTGTCTGGTCATATATTTCAAGCCTAGGTTGTCATCATGTCGATAATTCTCATAATAATCTTTCATTTGGTCATGCTTGTAATTATGCACAATTAGTTGAGTCTTGATTTGTAATATCTATGGATCATAAAGTAGCCATACCATCAAACACCTTGAGACAACTTGTCAAGAACTATCTAAAGTCTGATAATCTTCACACATTTGACACCCCAAAGTGTAAGAACCCAAGAGTTAACAAGCCTAAAATAAGGCCAGAATGGAAGGTTGTGTTTGAAAGAGGACTTAGATAGATGGATGAAAGACATCAGATGTTTCAACAAGTCTGATTAAGAGACAATCATGATGTGTCTACTTGTCAAGTTGCTATACCATTTGTGAATTCTTTTGATCCACTATATGCTCAATTAGATTTTCATGGGTTGATTACAAAACTGAAAGTATGTTAGCTCAAATTTATAAGGAGGTGCCTAGATTTGATGGATATAATGTATGCGAAGGAAATGCACATGTTAAAAGTTTTTTCAGCTTCATGAAGAAACATTCATTTAGATATTAGGATATGTGGGTGAGATTCTTTGTTAGATACCTTGAAGCAAAAGCTTGGGATTGGTATCTAAGTTTTCCTGAGAAGTCATTTCCTTGCTGGGATAGATTAGTGAATGCTTACAAAGAATAATTTGCAAGAGACCTCTCAGACCTTTTCATGAGGTTAAAGCAGATCAAGAAACAAGATGAGGAGTCAAGTATTGATTTTAGTCATATATTTTATGTTTCCTTGTCACGAATCCCAGAGAATTTCAAACCTAGTACATCAAGTTGTATCCATATGTATTTTGAAGCTTATGAAGAAGGATCTAGTGAATTGTTAAAATATTTTGAAATACTGAGCATGCAGATGGCTTACACAGTTTTAGATAATTTGGAGAAACAAAGGAATGAATATGTGTAGAGAATGTTGTCTTTCATTATAGTAGAACATGTTGATGAAGTCAACAGCTATGTGGATGCAAGTGATCAGAGATCTTTAGACAAGTGCACACTTGAAAAGGTAGAAGATGAGAAATATGCATTATCAAGTGATGAGAAAGTTATCTTTGAACAAATTACAAATGAAATGCACCCAAATGTAAATTAGTAGCTGAGTCTCCCAAGCCAAGAACATGAAGAGAAATACCAATTGGACTTACTCTTTGACAAAGAGATAAGTGATCAACAATGTGATGACACTATTGATCATGTCAAGTCTACCTGTGTTGAGTGTAGTCTTGATGCAAGTCTCCATGATGAGACAAAAGAATATGCTGACTTAGGGAATTCTCTCGAGAACATCAGTTTACTAGTGGCAAGTGATGAAGAATGCAATGAATTTCAGTTAGAAAGACAAGCCACAAGCAGCTATAGTGAGGAAACCATTGATGGTTTTCAACTTGACAGTGAAAATATTTGTGCCTACCCTCAAGAGGATGCAAATGATGAACTCAATGAAGACAACCAACCCAATATTGAAATGAAAAATTTGATGTGGAGTGTTGTTATGACAGTCCAGAAGCAAACAATAATGAACAAGTGGACAACATATTCTCTGTGATCGGTGATGACCATGCTTCTGACAAGGTTGCTAGTAATCCAATCTCTTATGATTGGGGAGATCCTGTTTATGATCAGCCCATTGAGTTTTCAAATTTTGAAGATGATAACATCATGGGATATCCTAATTTGCAATTTGATAATGCATCCAATTCAAGTGAGGGTCAAGGAGAGGAAGTGGTTGAAACACTAGATTAGAGAAATGATCTATTGAGTTGTGAAAAAATATCAAATCTATTGACCATTGAGTATCAAAAATATGCACTTAAAGATGACTTTCAGTTGTTGTGTGCTACTCCTATTATCTTTGACAGTGATGATGATCTTCAAGATGCAGGGTATGATGCATGTGTCTCTGATTCTCTTTCCAATGATGAACCGGTTGATGATGATGATGATGATGTGAATGAGGACAAGTAGTTATTTGATGGAAATGATGCATTATATGATGAGTATGAAAGTGTGAATGCTGATGTAGACTCAGAAATCTGTTTTGATGAGTTTGAAGCAACAAATAACCTTGAGGTTTACACATCAAATGAGCCAAGTTTTGAAAACTTTGATGTAGATTTAAACAAATCTCTATTCATGAGTTGAATGAGCCTAGGAATGAGTATTTTCATGTGAATATGGATGTTGATTTCAATGAGAAATCAAATTGTCTTTTTGAACTAGAATTTCCCATTGTTGAGCAAGTTTGTGATACTAAAGATGTATGTCATGTTCAAAAAATGACAATATGATTACAGATGATGATGAGTCAGAAATCTCTTATGACTCTCAATACCAGCATGATGAAGAACAATTACAGAGTGTGCTAATATATGAGTGTATCCCAGGTTTGCATACACTTGGAGATAGTTTGCATGTTGATCCAGATCTTCTAGTAAGTTCTTGTGATGGTTACACCTTTGATATGAAAACTAGTAATCAGATTGAACTTAATAGTTCCAAACATGTAGTAGAATGTGAGTGCTATTTTTTTTAGCTGGAAGGAGTTTTCATAGAATATGGTAATGTGTGGAACAATGAAGCAAGTTGTTTTCAGCTTGAGAATGGATTGTATGATGAACATGATGAGTTGTTTCCACATGATGATAAGCATTTTGAAAGTATGCCTGACTTTCAAATGCATAGTGATTGTGAAAATGTTGATAATGTTGTATATGATGACCTGTTAAGAGGTATCAACATGTCTAATCAGGTGGATGGTTGTGATCAGACTATGCTTTCATATGGTCTTGATCACCATTTTCAAATGATGCCACTTAATACAAAAGCAAAGAATGAAGAGAATGGAAATGATGAAACCTATTTGATTTGGTTGTCATGTTACGAAGCCAAACAAAGAGAAATTTTCCACTTGCATGAAGACAACCCGATACTTGTGTTTGCAAAGGTGTAGTTATTCGTGTTGTTATGGTTTGATAGAGGAAAGCACGAGTTGAGGGAGGTCAATTCGTTCATCAAAATTGTGTTTGAAAGAGGTAAATGTTGACTCCCATTTTTCATTTAGTGGCCCAGGGTCACCAAATGAAGTTGAAAAATAAAGATGAATAAAGGAGCAGTTTGAAGGCACCTAATGGACTCAGATTTTGGTCTACTCCCTAGAGATATAGAATCTTGCTATGCCCACATGGGGAATAAATCCCTAGTCAGATCCACTTTTAGCACTTTCAAATTTCCCAAATTTGAGATACCCATTTCAAAAAATTTCTCTCTGCACTTTCAGAAGTACACTTAAAGAATCTCCCAGAATGACTACTTGGGATGGTAATATTTTGGAGCCCACTAATTTGTGGTGTAAAAACCCATTTGAAAACCCACTCATGTCCTATGTGAGTGTGCATGTCAATTTTTTTAGCCTCCTACAATGAGTTTTGTCACTATTTCAAAAAGTGAAGGTAGAAGGTTGACACTTCAACTATTTGCAAACCTTCCTTTGTAAAGTTGCCTCCTGTTTGAGCTTTCATTTTGCAAACCAAATAATCATATCAAAATATTGTTGCTCCCATTTATCCATACCAAGATGAGCTCACATGTCAGGTTTCAAAGCCTCACGAGTTGACTTGCTATTTTTAACAAGTCAAAACCAAATGGAATTTATTTAGTTTTGCACTTGCATTTCCTGAAACCTAAGAGGTCAACTATGACCTTCAATATCTTTTGATGGGTGATGATTCAAGTGAAGCCATTTCCACACGCAGTTCTCTATACCAAAATGAGATAATTTGTCTAGTGGAAGCTCACCAGAGTTGATTTTATATTTTTCCCAAAGATATGGTTTGATTAGTTTTAATTGGTTTTTGAATCCAGTACGCTGCAAAAGTCCTATAGAATTTTTGATTAATATCTTTCACCTCGAGATCTATTTTTCTGAACCGTCTTTTTCACTCCATTCTTGGGTCAAATTTCTACATGCCTGTTCAATTTTGTGCCTCCAGGATAAGTTTTGATGGGTTATTTAATTGCTTTCTGATCGCAACATGGCCAAAAATGGTGTTTCAAAGTTTCAAATTTCACAACTGCTACTGTGGAACGTACCGCGACGCGAAAAATATTTTCCCCTTTCCAACCCACGCCAACACCAAAATATAGAGATACAAAATGATTTTGTTAAAAATTATTAAAAAATTCCAAGCAAATGCATTTGGAAGGAAATACTGTGGCTGTAGGATATGTGTGAAATGGATTTGTTGAGAAATTCCTCTGAAACTTTCATGGAAAATGTATCAAGGAGGGCTCGAGTCATTGAGTACCACTGGAGGAAAGGCTTTAGTGATGAGATGCACCAAAATGCATGAGCATCAAATAGACTTGTTTCCTATATAAACTGAGGGAAGGTTGTCGTCATTGCAAGTGTGAGTTGCAGAAAACATAATGGGTGAATTCCGCCAGTTGGAGAGAATGCTCAAGCTCGGGAATCACTAAACAACAAAATTAGGGAAACTGTGGAGAAAGAGGTAAGAAGAAGAAACCAACGGTGGAGATTAAAGATGCAAAATGCAACATGATCATGACTGTTCCTTGCCAGATCACTGGGTAAAAGTGCTCACCCTTTAAAACTTACGTGATCAGTGAGATGCTGACACACGGCACAGGTGAGGCCAAAGGTATTTGCAACTCACAGGTAGAGATAAAGGGAGCCCAGTGAAATCAAAGAAAACATTTAAAATAAATTCTCCCGTGAAAGTGTTCAAAGGAAGAAGCATTTAAAAATTAAAATTGCCAGTAAGAATTTAATTCCTTCCTCGTGAGCTCGCAGATGCAAAGGTGAAGGCATGTTCTTTCTCACAGGATTGGTGAAAATGAGCCACGTGGCTCATGTGGGCCCGAAAAAATAAAGGCACAAGAATAGGTTGCTTGCGTAATGAGGCCTCACTATTTAATATGCCTTATTTTAATATAAAGTAAGGATAAAAGGTCCAATAGTTTGATTTTGAAGGGGTTTTTATTTGAAATAAGGTAGAATATTTTAAAACTAAATGTCTCCCTAGAATGCAAGATGAAAGGTGGGCCCCATGGATTTTTATTTTGAGAGGTGGGTATTTTAATTTTCACTTTTGAAAAGTGAAATTAAAATGTTTACAAGAAAATGATGTGCGTGAAAATTAAAGTGCACAAGGGGGAATGTTTTATAATGTAGACGAATATTCACTATGTGAATATTAATTTATTGGCTAGAGGTGAAATATTTCATTTGCCAGACTTTCACTTCTCTAATGTGAATATAATATCAAAAGGGAGCCAGTGGAATTAAGGGCTGTTATAAAGTTGAATACTTTATATTATTGGAGGTAAATTGAAAAATCTTTAAAACATGAGCTGGGAATGAAGATATTTTGCAACATATGAAAAATGTTTTGAAAAGTAAAACAATGTGTAGCAAGAGAAATAGAAAGGTAAAGGATTTCATGGGAAAGCAATTATTTTCACATTACAAAGGATATTTTTCACATAGCTGGGTAAAAATGGAGGGAATTTCTACAGGAAGATTTTCTATTTAAGAAAAAAGGAAAAATAAGTTTGTTAAAGAGGAGAGAGGAGAGAGTCGTTTCTAGATTGATGATCAACAGTGGATGAAGTTTCCAGATAACATCTATGGATTAGATTAATCTTAGGGCTACTTCCATTATTCTTTTATTCTCTTCTTCTCTCAATTGTAAGGTTCTAGTTCTGATTCTAAGGTTTTGTATGGGGCTGGGTAGATAGATAAATGTTGAAATTCTAAGTCATTTTTGAGTCTGTAGGTTGTTAACGTTGATTTCATGAGAAAATGTTAGCTAGTCTATGCAAATAAATCATGAAAGTGTTTGCACATTCATGAATATCTTCAAATTGTCTCCATACTTGTATATTTTCAGTCATTTGAATTCAATAATACCAAGTATCTTTGAGTTTGGCATTTCAATTTAATGAAATTGTTTTATCTGTTTATGGGTCTATTTCAATGAAATGGTTAAATACTTTGAATAGATGATTGTGATTGAAATGTACAGGCTAGATTTGGTAAGCATAGTTTGTTTGATAATAGGAGAGGATTTGTTCATGTAAGACATTAATAGTTGATGCAAGGCATTAACAGTTGATGCAAGGCATTGACAGTTGATGCAAGGAATTAACAATTTTAAATCCACTAGTTGAATTCCATTTGCTAGTGAATTCTCTTTATGTGTTGACTCCATGGCCCAAAATTGAAACTGATCTATTCTTCAGTTTTATGCATCTCATAATTGTTTTATAAATTCAAAATCATTTTATTCCTTTTTGTTTGTTGTTGTGTTCTACCTCCCAATTGTTGAGTGAGTGTTGAGTTATTGAAAATGTAGCCAGATTGGAGGTTGTCAATGCTTTCCTTAGTTTTTTTTCATTGGCAGTTATCTACTATAAAAATCAATGTCAGTGTGTATGAGTGAATTATGTGTTAGGAATTGTGGAGGTTGACCCACCTTGGTCCTGTAGAGCCATAAGTGTAGAATATCTCAGTCTTTGACTAAATCTCCCATTGAGTCTAAGCATAAGACATTGGCTACATCTTTAGGATTCATTGGTCTAGTTTGATTTGGAGCACCAACATACTCTTCTTCTACTTTAAAGAAATTTCCCATAGTACTGGTGTTTGCAACCACTTTAACGTGGGGCATACATCACCACTCACATTTCATTGTGTTATTTTCTTTTTCTTGTAATTTCCTCTCTTGGACACATTCGACACAATGTTCCCCAGGATGAGATCTTGCAGTTGTCCTCTCTTGGAAACAAGATGAGACCATTTGTACATATTCTTTCTTGGAGACATTTGGCATGATATTCCCTAAGATGAGACCTTGCATGAACTAAGAAAAATCACTTTTAAAATCCTTACACTATTTTGCATTGACAATGTCTATGAGTGTCAAGCATACAAAGTTTTTCTTACCTCATAGAGCTCGAAAATCATTTTCCTTTATGCACCTTATTAAAGTTATCAGGAGGTATAACTTTTGTATGATTGAGTGGGAAGCCCATTCTAAGGCACGACTTTCCCCATAGCGACCTATGTCTTTGAGTACATACCAACTAGCCTATGTTTCTCACCTGGTGTACAACCAAGAGTTTCATCCCCCCAAACTGAGTATGCATATTTTTTCTAAAACAAAAAGCCTAGATCTAATCCACAACTAGTTGGAGAAATGATCGAAGCTTGATTCACCTTTTCATTTTCATCTTTCTAGTTCTTGCCATTGCATGATTTTGTATCTTGATGATTTGACTTAGGATCTTGGATCCTAGGGGCTTGTACAACCTCCTTTGATCTTTTTTGTTCTTTGTAATCTACAGCTGTACACTTGGATCTCTCATGAATGTCTACTTTAGTGTGAGTTTGAAGCAAGTTCATCCTCTCACTAAAGTGGGGGCTAAATGCACTATAGAAAAAAGGACCCTTTGTTTGACATGGGAATAATGCATGATAATTTAGACTTAATGAGACCTTGATTCAAGTGTTGTGAGGCATTTTATGTATCCACACTAGGTCTTGGACCCTTGCAAATTGAATAAAATGTATTTAATGATGTCTTGTAAAGGTGTTGTAATGTATTGTAAAACACTTTCACACTTTTCTAGATTTAATAAACCCATTTCTCCCTAATTCAACATTATAAAATGTATTTAAATACATCTTCACATCAATATAGAAGGCTTGTATAATAAACTTAATGTTAAACTAGTGTTGTAATGCATCTTGCACATTCAGATTGGTTCTTGTGCCTTCCTAAGCTATGTGGACCTCATTTTAGTGTCGTAAAGTACATTTAATCACACTTTTACATTGAATTTGTGTACCAATCCCTAATTGACATTCACATCATCACTAATAGGCCCCTATTAACCCATATTATGCATACCAAGGCTTAAATAGCTATCAAATTGGCCCTTGTGGGAACCATTCTCCATGCATGGAGAATCAATCCCATCTAGGTGGGACCCATTCTCCATGTGTGGCGAATCAATCCCATTTGGCCCAATTTTGACCTTTGAGTGGGAAAAAAGTGAAATTTAAGTTTAATACTACTTCATGTTGCCCTGTGATGAGGTATTAATGGATCAAATGGGTGAAATTCCTATAAATATAAGTATTCTAACCCTAATTCACATCTCTTATTATTATTCATCCACCAATCTTCCATCCCAAGTCAAGCAACTTAGGGTTTTATCATTTTAAGTCGCCAAGATATCAATTTTTAGACATTCAAGGGAATATTCTTCATGTTTTTCTATAGAATTTCAAGATCAAACATCATGGAAAGATAATCAAATCCTTTATTGAATATTTCATTCCATTATTTCATCATTTTGGTTTAATTACCTAAAAGGGGTTTGACCAAGGAAAACCCCCATGCCCTAGCATTCAACATTTCTCTTTTTTGTCTTGTTTATTCACAGATTTAGGACTCTTGGAACTTTGGAAATAATTGGAGATCAAGTTGCAAGGTTACTCAATTCTTATCTTCTTTCAACAAGTTAAAATATCAACAAAAACTCATTTTCAAGTTTAGATATCAAAGTTTTGAAAGTAGACACCTGTAGATAGCTAAAGTGCAGATCAGAAGCTCTAGAATCCACTCTTGAATATTCAGAAATTCAAAAGTGGACTCATTTTGCATGAGTGGAAAATGAGTCCCACTTCTAGGTCAGTTTTTATTTTTTTGCATTTTAGATACCCTTTTGTCAGAAATAGGTTCTGACACAGTTTTGTAGAACTAGGACTGATTCACCCAGAATGGAAAATGAGTCCCTCCAGACCTAAAAAATAGCATCAATAGAATTTCAAATGTCATTCCCATTCTTCATCGACATTCCAGGTGCACACTTTTAGTTTGGTTCATTTCTGTTTAGTTTTGCATCCATTTCTAGGTGTTGTTGCATTACACAATGTGTATTGAAACATCACTTGCTTCTTAGGTTTTACATTCATAATTTTTCAATTACTTAGCTTAGTTACATTTAGATCATCTCATTTATTCTTAATAACATCATACACATCTTAATTTGAGTGAACCACCAAGGTTTTTGGCCCATCTTTCCCCTTTTAGGTGAAAAAACCCTAGAAGTGGTAAAAAGAATTAGGGTGCCAAAAATCTATAGTTCACTTGGTTGCAGATTGGTGGAATGGTTGAGTAAAAAGAAATATTCAAATTCCTTATATCTACTTATAAAATTGAGTATATTGTTGTTGCATCCTTTTGTACACAAGTTCTATGGATGAGACAAACATTGAAAGATATCATAGTTGTGTATGATGATCCTATTTCTATCTTATGTGATAACACAACTATAATTAACATTTCAAAGAATCTAGTGATGCACTCGGGGAAAAAGCATATATCTATCAAGTATCATTTCTTGAGAGAGAAGGTTGTGGAGAACATGAATTAAAGATTGGGTATGTCCCTATGAAGGATCATATTGTTGATATATTTACAAAGGCTCTTCCTAAAGATACTTTTAAGTATCTCCAAGAAAATTTAGGGGTCATTGCTCTTCATTTCTTGAACTAGATGCATATGGAGATGCATCATTCTAATGGGTATAGGGATATATCTTTCTTTTGGACTAATGTTTTGGTGGCTACCTCTCAAGGGGAGTAGGTAGTCTCATTTGTTTTCATTGTATGAGTATTATGTTTTCAGTGTCAAAGGGGAAATCAATTAAACATATCTTTTTCATTTGCCATTTATTTCAAAGGGGGAGATGAGAGATGTGAAAAAAAGAGAATGAGAGGAAGATGAGAAGTATAATGTGAAAAATATTATCCACTAAGGGGGGGAAACATAAATCAAAATCATGAGAAGTGTTTTCAGAGCTAGTATGTTGTCTTTGATGGTTTTTCACATCATGTGTTGCCATCAATCACAAAGGGGGAGATTGTTGCAAGTATGAAGAAGTTATTGCAAGGTGTTTTCATTGATTTCAACTAGTAAATTTGTTATCAACTCATTTCTATTGTCATTAATCTCATGTATGCAGGATATTGGCTATATATGTTGATGATATTAAAAAATTGTATTGAAGGAAGATTGCAAGTGCTCACTGGTTGCTCCAGGTTTTCCTTTGGGATTTTCTTCTATGTGCATGTGCTTCAAATATGTTGATCATGGTTGTTGGAAGCTTCTATATCTAGATTTTTGGCTTATGACTCACTATACAGTGCCAGTTATGTTGATTAGTTGTGAACTATGGTTTTCTATGTATTTGGCTGAGGTCCAGGAGAAATGTTGTTGGTCTGAATTTCTCATTGGTTAAGAATTATGACTTACAATTATAGAGTTAAGTTGTTATGATCGTGCTGAAGATAATTTCAATATCTAGAAGGATCGTGCTTAATTTTTCTATGTGTTTATACTGGTTTGGCTAACCTTGTATTAAACACTAGCTTCATAATTAATGAAGCATGTTGGGACCTATTTGGGTCCTCATCAAGAATCTTTTTAGGTTTCCCTCATTCCAATTCCACCCTAGGATGTTTTGGCTCTGACCTAATTTGAATTTAATTATGGATGGTTGACTTTAGATATGTTTCAAAGTTGAAGATGGTATAAATACAAGATGAGTTGGTAGTGAAAGATGTACAAATAGATAAGTGAAAATAAATAGAGAAGGTAGATGTGAAGAAGATGAAAATCAATTGGATTCAAATGTAATGTGAGTGTGGTAGATTGAGTCAGAGTCTAAAATGCTGAGTTTCTAGATGCAATGAGGGGTATTTGCAAGATCATCATGGAAAAAAGGGCCCTTAAGTGGCAAAAAATTAAGAAAAATCAATGTTAGGCAACTTGACGTAAAAATTTGAAAAAGTTATCTATATTATTTCAAAAATATGTAAGAATAGAATCTATAGAAAATTGAATTTAGTTTCTAAACTACGAGGTTTATTTTAAAAAAAAATCTAGTTGGTGAAAATTTGAAATTTCAATGCGATAGTACTTAAATTT
>VDFB02382361.1:0-87748 GCA_007258455.2 Sequoia sempervirens | reverse complement strand
CTCCTGCATTTTTAGTTTTCTCATTTTTTACAAGATTTTGCAAGAATATAATGTGAATGAGTTTTCATGAGAGAGTGATGAGTTCAAACAAGAGCTACCTTTGTCATTGTTCCACAGGAAAATGCTGATTTGTGTGGAGAAAAAAAGTTCTGCACAAAATGATTCAATGCCATTGTACAATACGGGCATGATTCAAAGACCCCACACATCTACCATTCCTTTATGAACATTACTCATGGCTTTATTTCTTGGGACTGTCCATTAGACTTTATAAGCTCTTTTTATTTGAAAACCTCTGTTATGCAATGATTCCATGTTGATTTTCCTCTTATAATGATATCTTTATAAATATGACTATCTACCCTTGATTCTTGACTTCCTACTGAGTTCTCTCCTTCAAGAAGGGAAGGTACTTGGGAATGTCCACCAAAGGATACCCTTCTTCTCTATACAATCCGTAGCATTGTATCACCATTGTCAACTATCATTGTCAATGAAAATGACCTTACTCACTGCCCTTATTTTCACAAATGCACCTATTAATAAGCATTAGCAATTCCATTTTCCCCAATGATAAGCATTCTTTGGTTTATTCTTTTTTTTTCTATAGCTTTTGCAAATGTAGGAGAACACCATAACATAGACCACTAACAGATAATGATAACCCCATACTTGTTGGACCTTGCTGCCTTGTAGCCTATATTCATGACTACCTCCTTAAATGTCTTCACACTTGGTGATCTTCTATCATATGACAGTCCCTCTTCAACCATATGTGCTCATTTGATGAAGGCAATAAGCTTGAAGTACTACTTTTTGATACATGATGATTGCTCCTTTTCATTGCTTTTGATTGTATTTATTTGAAGCCTAGTGGCTATTCCATATGCTCATAACTCCACATTTCTCTCTCCATTATTGTTAAATTTCTAGCATTTCATTGTTTCAAAACAACAAATTATGCAGGCAATTGTGACAATATCTCATGTCCATTAAAAGTTACACTTTGTAAGTTGTGAAACTTGTCTGCTTCTCCATTTCCATCAATAAAGTTATTTTCAACTGCATACCAGTTGTGGAGGTAATCCTTGGGTCTGAGAAACTCAAGAAAATGTAGATGAAAGTTGATCATTATGTGACACCGAATAGGGAAGTTGAAAAGTTTTACTATCCTTTCTTTCTTCTTCATCTGTAATGTAATCTCTTGTGACCATTTCTTGTTTCCTTTAGTAAAGTTGAAAGACATTTGTCTTTGTTGCTATCCTGCATGACATGAGAATACATCTTGTTGTCCCAACCTTCATGGCTTCCATAACAATTCTTTCTTCCTTCTATGAATTTTCTATCTGATCTCCACAACATTTGTTTACCTTTTGATCATGTGTAACACATAAACTGTCTCCTCACTTTGATCCTAGTGGGCAGACACATGTCCTCTATGTCGGTGACCTAAAAGCTCACCATCCTATGTGATGTGTAGTTGTCCAATAGGGTTAAAGTGAGAGGGGTCTAGAAATACTCTGGATTGCTCCATATTTAAGAGATGCATAATTGAACTTGATGCATCTTTTGAATATGATAATGAAATTTGATCAACTGATGTGATTCCATATTGATTTAATGCATTAATAATGGGTATATCTTTGATCAAGTTGCTCAATTTCCTATTTATTTCAAAGAATGCTAAGCTCTACCCTTGTGGGAGCCACATTTACCCCACATGCTATATTTAATTGAATCAAAATAGTAACTAGACTTGTCTTAAATATGCACATGAAGCAAACAAGTTAGAAAAATAGATGCATATTTTGGATATGTTTGATGACTTCATTGTTTTCCAGGAAATCCAAGGTTTTCATGCTTATTTAATGCACTTATGGATCAATTTATACATGCATAGGTAGGTGTGTATGTAAGGTTTGAGATCTTTCATTACTTAGAGCATTGATCTAATATCATTGCTTTTCCAAATGTTCAGATGCAGGAGCTAGGAGCATTACAGAGCTGGGAAGGACACAAGCAGCTTGGGACAGTAGTAGTAGGGCAAGAAGGCAACTTCAAAACCAATCATTCTCTTGCAATGATTGGTCTCCACTCTTATGTGCACATTCTATTTTACTTATTCATGTATAAATTTCTTTCTATATTTTCATTGAATAAGTAAAGTTATTCCCTTGGCTTGTGAGGGACATGTACACTTCATGATTATCAATAAAAGATTACACTTGTATACATACGATTCTCTTTTCTCATTTGTTGTAATTACAACATTGGAATGAAAAAAAAATGTAATCTATTTCATTGACAATCTTTTTTCATGCATATTAAACCTTGTAGACTTTTGGTTTATCTTTTAAATATTTAAACGAACAACACAAAAAGAATAAACACTAAACCTAATTTTAGCTGAAAGCTAAAAATCAGGTAACACAAATAATTAAAGAAAAATTAATATATAGTAATGTTAATATTATTTATAAACAAAATTATATATTAAAAACTATTTTAACTTTTTTTCCTTTTATTTACAATAGTACTTAAATTTTATTGTAGGATTTTTTGATTTATAACTCTCTTTCTTGTATTAATATTTGAAATGACATGTTCTTACATTTTATTTTTATGAATTTAAAAGTAACAATTATGTTACACCTATTATAATTGTTTTCTTTTTTCTTTATACTTTTAATTTACTCATTTCTCTCTCAAGAAATGGTTGAATATTCAAATAATAATTCCATCATTCAATTCACTAGGGAAGATACAAGCAAAAACATGTATGCCCCCTACATTTCAATAGATTCTACAAACATGTTGGCAAAGTCATGCTCGTCTATCAACAAGTCACAATGCCTTCAAACTGATGTTTAGAATCTTGATTCGACTGTTTTAGATAGCTACCATTCAATTGTAAGCAAGTTCAAACTTGTGTGCCAGACAATATCTCTCGTTGAAGTAATGGATATCGAAAAGCTTCAATAAACGTTAACATATCAAGAGAGTTGCATAAAACTTGAGGAGATTTGCACTTTCCTTTGGGAGGTTTACTATGATCACCACTACCAAATTGACCCAACATCCTTTATCATCCACGTGCATGAGATGTACTTGCAAAATATGTGAGCAACAATTATATCTTTTTACTATGTGACCAATATGTTACTATTTACCTACTATGTAGCCCCACATAAACAAAGATGTTACAATTTTTTTACTATGTAATATCACATAATCAAATATGTTACTATATTGTAATATTGTAACCTATGTATAAATAAATATGTGTATTTTGTCTACAATAAATAAAGACACTTTTCACATACATCTCCTTCTTAAAAAGTGTTCAATCTAAACTAAATAATGAATATTCTCACTTTGCACGATCAAAATGAATGTAATTTTGTGTTAAATCATTATGACACAATATAAATTTGAATCTAATTAACTTTAAAGTTTATAAATCACATTGGCTTTTTTTGTAATTATTTAAAATATGTTTGAATTATAATCTCGAATTTATCATGTTTAATTTGAAAAATTACAAATTACACTATTAAAATTAATTAAATTGATAAGGAGGGATTTTTTTGGATAATTCAAAAGAAATATTATACGCTATATTATATTGTCTAATTTATATATACAAATAATATTATTACTAATTAAATATCATTAAAAAAAACTAACCTTTAGACATAGAGCAAGAGAATAAGGGCACAAAGATAAAGATATATGTGTAAAACATCCTATATAAACGCATGCATTTTTATGTAAACATAAAGACAAAAAGAGCGTCATCACCTACTACTTCAATTGGGTTCAAAAATAATATTAAGGACAAATGGCTTTAGCTTGAAAATTTCAATGTTTCTCTATCTAAACATGTTGTAGAGACAAAAGTACAATGCCTATTTATGTTTACGTTTCCTAGATAATAGTGTAGGATTTACCTTTTACAATTAAAATTGTCTAGTTGATGTAAATTTATGGTTTGATGTGGATTAGGATTTCACGTAGGATTTAAGGTTATATTTATACTATAATTGAATACGTATTGACATATATTATGTTTAATTGATATTGTAGATAAGTCTCTTCTAAATTAGATTAATGAAAGTTGCACACATAACCCAGTATACCTTAACATTTGTTCAAACATTTTATCTTTATAAATAAAATCATCCCACACAATCTAAAATTTTGTTTCTTTACACAAGTACCACTACATTTTTAGAAAAAATAACATCTTTATTTTTCTATATTTTATGTTTTATGTTTTATGTTTTATATATTCACATTTCATTTTTATGGTATATTATGTAATTCTTAATGTTTGTGCATATTTGTATGTTGTAGTATTTACCTTTCCATATTTATATTTGTGCATATATATATTTATTTTATGTTTTATATTTTCTCATTCCATTTCTATGATATATTGTGTAATTCTTAATGTTTGTACATATTTATATACCAAAAAAAAATCAATAAAATCTCCTAAAAATTAAAACCCTCTTTCCCTGAAAATAAATTCTTCTAGAGACAATTTACCTTTTACAATTTCGAAGCCAATTTCATTTACTCTAATTTAACTTGAGGAGACCAAGCCTATTTTTTTTGCAAAACCTAATTGTAAAATTTGCACTTGCTCATAGACCAATTTCCTATAGTAAATTCCAATAACATTATGACAATGTTAACTACAAATGACATTGTTGATATTCTTGTAGGAATATCTATTCTAGAACTTGTTTTATAGGTTAGATCTATAGACTCTATTGAAAAAGTTTATTCTACATTTGTCAAATACTGAGGTAAGCTTTCCGATGGTTTACACACACATCATTCTTTGCTTCCTAATGAATTCAATTATACTGTTTTGGAGGAGGCTTTAGTTAATGGTTCTATTTTTCTACTAAAGCAATACACTTCTAAGATATTCCATAAATTTACATATGTCCACACTTTCTCAAAACTATTTTATTCCTCTCATTTATTCAATTTGCATGCTCTTACTAAATTATCCCTTGTATTTTATTACAAGGCTATCATAATTTAAAACTTGGAATTAATTTCTAAAAATGAACTAATTGTTGGAACTCCAACTCCTCTCCTCCAGTCCACAGGTCCCTCCCATCAAGTAGCTCTCAAGCCTTGTTGGTCTCATCTCAATCTACACACAATTCATTGCAACAAATTGAGACCCTCAAAGTCAACACAATATATCCCCTTTCGCACCAATTTTCATCAAAATGTTAACCCCATACCATAAGTACTAATAGAGCTCCTAAAAACTCTACAAAATTATGAGGAAATCATGAATTGAGTCATGATTTTTAAACTCTGTAACCATGAATGGGCTAAGGGTCTAGTTGTAAACCCTTAGCATGCAAATGTACAATCCTAAAACCCCTTCAATCTCATAATTTTGTGATGACTTGTTCTCATCAGTTTCCAGTTGAGTAAGTCATCATCAAATCCTTTGAACTCGTCTGCTAACTGACCCCTTCACTTAAGAAAGATAGTCAGCCCTTGTATCATCCTGGGCTAATTTTTTCTAAAGTTGGGAAAAAAAAATTATTTTGGGACTTAAGTCGTTGCTCCCAAGGGTCTTATTGCCATCAACCTAGTCATGGCCCCACCTTTAAAATAACATGTGGCTTGTGTAGGAAATAAGGTCCATCAGATTTAAATATTTAATCCTCACCACCCATCGTACATTGTGCGGGCATTTATGGATAGTCATTGGGAAGCATGCAAGGTCCGCGATATAATGATGCATGTCCTTGTTGTTTAGGGCCCATCCCATGTACGTGTGTCCAGTGGCTGATAAAGGGAAGATCAATGACTGTGATGATGGACTAAGATTTAATCTGAGTCATTCATCGTGCACCTCGTGGTACTTGATTCATGCCTCCTAGACAACTTGCGAGGTACACGAAAAGGCGACATGTGGGTCTTCTCGACCACTGTGCAAAATATGTCAGAGCTTGTGGACTTTGTGATGTGGTTCCTAGTCAGCATCCTCTCATTGGCCAAGGGATAATGAGTCATGGCATTGGGTTTTCAAACCCGATTTGACTACATCCTTGTCGTTGTATCTTCCATCTCATTTTGACATCAATGGCCGATATTCAAAGTCAAACAACACACATGTGTTAGCCATTTTGCTCTGCAACCAGTGAGCATTAATGGCATGCTGTCTTCAAGAATGAACAAATTGAGTCCTTGTGCATGTGAGGAATTAATTTCTAGCTATTATGGGGGATGAAATGCAAATCTCCAAGTACTTGGGTGATTGATAGTGGGGAAATTGACGCTAGCAATTAATTGCTTCCTCAAGCATGTGACATCAAAATTAATGAGAAAACACCATTAGCCCTGCTCGATAAATATGGACAGAGTGATTTCCATTTTCACCATTGTAGTTAGCAATTAGCATCTTCCTGAATTTGTGCAAAATGATGAGTGTTCAATTGTGAGTTGGAGAAACTACCAGGTAGTGAAAATGAGTAAGTCAGTTGCTTCCATAGTACCAGTTAGGAGGTCACCCAGACTTAATTTATAGAGGCCTCAAGACGATGTTCCTATACACGAGAACAAAGCACCTAAATGCACTCCATCTACAAAGGAAAAGGTCCCTGCCGAGAAGACTTTGTGTGCTCTTGTTAGATGTAGTAGTAGACTAATGCACTAGGGTGTCACCGCAGAAAAGATGGAAGAAAAAGGAAATGATCCTACATCATTTGCACTAAGGGTTTGTAGGAAGATAAATTATGGATGTGACTCTTTTGGAAGGAAGAATTCACTAATTTCTATCAAAAATATCCCCTCAAAAAGCATGACAGAGATGGACTTAGGCTATAAGTGATACCTAATGATGTTGAATCAAGCTACGGTCCCGTGGATGGAGGTGCTATTGGTACTGCCATTATCTGTTAAAACTCCAAGTGGGTGTGATGGTTTTGTACCAAGAAAGGATAAGGATGAAGAAGGTGTTGAGGGTTCTTCTCTGCCTCATGCTAGGATGTGAAGTGGGTATTGTGGGTTGGGTTCTAGTGCTTGTCATTCCTTAGGTTAAAAGAATTGGTGTGTGGACTTTCAATTTTGTGTTGCTTGTTAAGGTTGTTGCGGTGGTTGCTCCTATTCCTCATGTGTCGTGGTGGTTTTTTGGGTTTTTATGCTGACTATGGGTTTCCAAGGCTATGTGGACATGGGATGTAAGGCATAGCTGGAAATTAAAGAGAAATTTTGGTGGTACTAGCATTTCCCATTTGATGACAGTTACAAATTTTTCCTCCCCATTTTCAATAAATGATTGAAAATCACCATGTGGGGAATTTTGAGATGAAATGCAAATTGATTTTGAAATGAAATATCTAAATTGTAACTACATTTGAGTTGGGTGCTTGTTTCTCCCATGCATTATAAAAGGGATTTCATGGCTCATTCGCAGGGGGTTTTGCTCTCTAAATTTTTTGAGTCCAATATACTTTTAGGGTAGAAACTAGGTATAGAAAAAATACCAATAGGTAGAACAACTAAATTTTCTAGGTTTTAGGTGGTATTTATGCTAATCTTAAAATAGTTATATGGAAATGAATGATATAAAAAAAATCTTATGTCTAAATCACTTCCTCTCCTTCTATATTTTTTTGCAAATTATTAATGGAATATCAAGGATATCTTTGTTCATCATTAAATACTCGTTTGAATGTATGTACTTTTTTATGCTTTGGTTCAAAGAATCAATTAAATGCTTGAATAAGGTCATAAATTTGTGATAATTCACAAAGGATTTAGTAAGAAGCTATGCTTTAGGAATAGTGAGTTTTCATAGTGTAAGGCATTACGAAAGTAGTTCTTTATTTTCAGAGCTAAAGAATTTATGTACTACTGATTGTCATATGTGTGAATCTATTGCCCAATCGATGAGACAGTGATCTATTTGTTGATGGTATTTACATTTTAAATATGATACACCCAATCATTGACTCAAGTTCAGAATATAAATCATTTAAAATTGTTAATTATGAGACATGTATTTTGAAATATCTTTTTGTTCCTGATAAATGGACGATTATTTGTTCAAAGACCAACCAAATTTTTAGGGAATTGTGTTTATTTATCCATCATAGGAACCAATATGTGAGTTGATGTGTTCTTTATTGATTAAACCAAAATGAACACAATAGGAACATCCTCCTAGGTCCCATAGAGCCTAAAGTGAAAGAGTGTAGCTTATGTAGCTATTCACTCATTAAGTTTTCCATTCCTCTTGGGGTTCTTGAGTATAAGAGTTGGATACTCTTTAGAGAGGTCTAAGGGTGTATTGGAAAAAACACCAACAAAATGGTGACTCTGCCGGGGATAATTCTCATTCTTTAGATGTAGATCTTTACATCATAGAGTCAAACGGAGAGATAATTCTAAACATCTTGTTCAAATATTGATCAGTTCTTGAACCTGGTAGAAGGTTTGATTGGAACATAATTCAAAGAACCTGAAAGTGACTTCACTATGAAAGCC
Source organism: Sequoia sempervirens (assembly GCA_007258455.2). Lineage (NCBI taxonomy): Eukaryota > Viridiplantae > Streptophyta > Pinopsida > Cupressales > Cupressaceae > Sequoia > Sequoia sempervirens. The sequence goes on along the minus strand of VDFB02382361.1, from coordinate 79,219 downwards.
AACCTAGAGCCTATATTATTCTAAATAAATTTAATCTCATTTGAAGTTTAATCCTCCATGACAAGAGGTGACAACTCTGACAAACAAACCTGATAAAATTTTCATCAAATCTCTAGATCTCCAAATTTGAAGACAAAGGATAGGTGGTTGCTGCAAAATTATAGGTATTCCCATAGGATTGATGATTATTTGATCATGTTATGAATAAATTATGATAAATATTCTATGTTCCGAATGTAAATGATTCCCTATTGAGTGAATAAACACTAGATCAGGGAATAATAATGAAAATTTAGCATGCCTTTTTGAAATTAGTTTATTATCATAAATAAGCATGTTGTATTGTAAGATCCTACGCAAAATTTGTAGGAGATATGCATTGTAAAGGTTTAGGGTAAAAATAATTGCATAAAATTGGTATAGCATTCTATAATTGCAAATTAAAATTGTCAATTCTCTTTTAAGGAATGAAATTGCATAGTTAAGTTGCACATTCTGGTGTAGACATGAGTGTAATTGAGCGTGATGAACAACCTTTGTTGGGTTGAAGGATTTTTAGTATTGAGAGATACAGGGCCATTTCCTTTAACAATATTTCTAGGTATCCAAATGTTGTCCCACCTACGATCAGGGATAAGCTACCAAAATTCAATGGTGCAAAAGTTGAATTAGTAGGAAGACATTTGCAAGAGTTTGTTGACATGATGGGAGATTATGAATTGGACTTTGAAGATGTTGTTATGAATTTTTTTGTTCAGTCCCTGAAAGGAGATGCGAGAGACTAGTTCTCTTATCTACTAGATTCTGAACCATACATTCAAGGGATGAGTTAAAATTATTGTTCATGGAACAATTTGGGGAAAGGATTGATCTTGTCCTAATCAGACAAAAATTCATGAAAATGGAAAGGAAGAAGATGAGTTGGTTCTTGCTTTCAACCTCCAATTTTCAAAATTAATCAAAGAAATCCCTATAAGCATAAGACCAAATGATGTTGAATGCTTCGAGGTGTACTTGGGTGCATTCAACAAAAATGAGTTACCTTCTGAGAGACAAAGAGCCTACTACATTGTACCAAGCATACTAGATGGCCATAGATATTGAAAATAATTTGAGGTATTCAATAATGAGGGGATGTGCAACCACCAATACTGGTCATCCTAGCATATTCATGCAGATACAAATAGTGGATCAATTAGTAGAGGTTTGAGTCAAGAGGACCCTGATTCTATTGTTCCATCTTCTCCATTACCACAATGTGAGAATTATGGTAGGACTCAAGTGAAAAGCCTACAAGATCAAGGTAAAGTTGACCAAGTATTCTCAACTAGGAATTTACATGAAATAAAAAAGTGCCAAGGGGAATCACCCTATGATTTGTTCTCTAGATTTGTAGACACCTTATTAGACATACCTAAAGATGTCAGGCCAAGAGAATCCATATGTATTGACTTGTTTTGTGACATGTATCAATCAAGATTAAGCACCTTACTAAAAGAATTGAAGCCTCATGATTTGAGCCAAGTAGTTGATTGGATAAGAGTTTTAGAGGAGGCTAAGATTAAGTACACACAACAAGTGTTACCTCAGAGCACTGATAGTGATTATCCTGATAAGGAGAATCAAAGGTTAGTTTCAGTAGGTCAAGAAGATGTATCTAAACCTAAACAAATTGTCAGTGATTTTTGTCATTTTACTAGTACCATATATGCAAATCCATGTGATAATGATGAAAATGGAGATACATAATATGAGGACAAAGAAATGGTGCATGATTTGCATCCCTAGGATACCCTAGATTGTGAGCAAGCACAAGGATGCATGGGGAAGCCCTACATCCTTATTTAATTAGGAATGACAATGCACAAATTAGTAGCCGGTGATAAGATTAAACTTGGTCGGTCCTTTGTTGACTATAATTCTTCTTATGAGATTGAAGCAGAGTCTCTTGCTTCAAGTAGAGGACAATTTGATAGCCTTGAAAGAATGTATTTGTGGGACTGTAGTGAACAATTTTCTTCATGTGAAGAGCTCTCAGAGTGTGGATCAATAATTCTGAGCACAAATGATGAAGAGGGTGCTGAAAATGTCTCTCTTTGCTCTTCAAGTGACTACACTAATTTTGAATGTATTGATGATTCTAGCAAGTGGGACCCTCATATTGAAAATGTAGGGGTACATGTGACAATCATGAAAGTGTGGTAGAATCCTTTATTTGATGAATCTCCACTAGGGGAGGTCATAAACAATGATCCTTACTAGTGTAGGAGATATCCACTCTTTGAGGGAAATTCTAATGATTTTTTGGTAGGTACCACTAGTGAAAATGTTGGAGAAGGTACAAGTAGGGTAGTAAGAAGTAAAGACTAGGATGGCATTAGGGGTTATGATTTTTTCTTTGAAGATGGTGACCTTAACTCAACAACTCCTTAGTCACATCAAAGATGTAGTGATACAAGTGTTGGTGAGTTAGTTAGTTTTTAGGTGGATAAGAAAATTGTATTTGAAAAGCACCAAGAATGTAATTCAGGTGTGTTGAAAATTGAAATGAGAATTATTCACAGGACATAGAATTTGAAGACAAGGATGGCATTGTTTGTGCTCATGGTCTTTAATATGGCCTAGGTATTAAGATGGATGTAAATGAGTATGACCATGCTCATATGATACATAATTTTATATTTGAAGTAGTGGTTGAATTTCTAGTCATATCTGATGATGAAGAAGAAATATATGAGGATGAAAAGAGAGGCTTGTTACTAAATGACCAAGTTGTGCATTTAGGTGGATATACTAGTACTAAAATGGGAGTGCATCTTGGTAATAAGGAGGAACAATTGGACGAGTCTTAAGATTATGTCAATATTGTAGGATGGTTTGACCCATGTGGAGAGGAACTTGGGGGAGCAGATGGCATGAGATGTAATGATCATCATCATTATGAGTGTGCACTAAATTTTTTTGCAAATGCTCCATATCTTCTAGATCTCATTATGGAATTGTTTCCATATAGTGAGGGAAAAATTCATGTCAAGCACAATGAGAGTGTTGTTGCATATCAATATTTTCTCTTTGATGCTCCAAGATTTTTGCCTAGCCTAAGACAAGGTGCTTGTGTAGAGTTTCTATTTGATGCACAAGAAGGATGTGAAGGTAAATTGGATGATCAAACAGAGTATGAGTGTTTTACTTTTCCACTCCAATGTGATAAATCTATGCTGGGATAGATAAGTGAACATGATAGTTTTATAGCCTTTGGTTTTGATGACATCAATTATGGCAAGGATGGTTACTTAAAAGGATCTAATACACATGTTGATCCACCACAACTAGAATAAGACAAAGTCTTTGACAAAGGAAAAATTTCCCTGAATTTTTGGGGGTCTTGGGCCTCTAGTTTGAGCATTGAAGCCAATTGCATGAAACAAGGCTTCTAAAAGTAATGGAATTTGTGCATAGTGTACGTAGGTTTGGTTGGTGTGTTCCTTTTCGATTGTGTCTGTTTGCTTTGTCCAGGCAAGCTCCTAGGTTTTTTGTGTTTTCACCCTGGTCTACTTCAACCTAAGATCTGATTTCTTGCTATATCCATTGGGGGTATACATCCCTGAAAATGAGCCACTGATATAGCTCCTAAAAAATTTGTGAAAATATGAGGAAATCATGACTTGAGTCATGATTTTTAAACTTTGTAACCATGAATAGGCTAAGGGTCTAGTTGTAAATCCTTACCATACAAATGTTCTATCCTAAAACCCCTTTAATGTCATAATTATGCTATGAATAGTTCTTGCCAGTTTTTGGTTGAGTTAGTCATCATCTAAGCCTTTGAACCCATCCGCTAACTAACCCCTTCACTTAGGAAAGACAGTCACCCCTTGTATCATTCCAAGCTAATTTTTTCTAAAGTTAGGCAAAAAATTTCATTTTGGGACTTAAGTCATTACTCTCGAGGGTCTTATCACCATCGTCCTAGTCATGGCACCACCTTTTAAATAACATATGGCTTGAGCAAGAAATATGGTTCGTCAGATTTCAAGATTTAATCCTCACCGCCCATCACACATTGCACGGGCATTTATGGATAGCCCTCAGGAAGCATGTGAGGTCCACAATATAATGATGCATGTCCTTATCGTTCAAGGCCTGTCTAATGTATGTGTGTTCAATGGCCAATAAAGGGAAGATTGATGACTATGATGATGGACTAAGATTTAATACAAGCCATTCATCATGCGCCTCATGGTACTTGATTAATGCTTGCTAGACAGCTTGTGAGGTACACAAAAAGGTGACACATGGGTTTTCTTGACCACTGTGCAGAGTGTGTCGTAGCCCGTGAACTTTGTGACATGGTTCCCAATCAACTCCCTCTCACTGGCCAAGGGATGATGAGTCGTGCCATTGGGTTTTCAAACCCCATTTGAATATATCCTTGCCATTTTATATTCCATCTCATTTTAACATCGACGATTGATATTCAAAATCAAATAACACACGTGTTAGCCATTTTTCTCTACAACCAATGAGCATTAATGGCATGCTCTCTTCAGGAATGAACAAATTGAGTCCTTGTGCATGTGAGGAATTAATTTCCAACTATTATGGGGGATGATATGCAAACCTCCAAGTACTTGGGTGATTCATAGTGAGGAAATCGATGCTAACAATTAATTGCTTCCTCAAGCATGTGACATCAAAACTGATGAGCAAAAACCATCAACCCTGCTAGATAAATACAAACAGAGTGATTTCTATTTTCACCATTGTATTTAGCAATTAGCATCTTCCTAAATTTGTGTAGAATGAGGAGTGTTCAATTCTGATTTGGAGGAACTACTAGGCAGTTAAAATGAGTAAGTTAGTCACTTCCACAATACTAGTTAGGAGGTCACCCAGACTTAATTTACAGAGTCCTCAGGATGACATTCCTATACGTGAGCACAAAGCACTTGAATGTGATCCATCTGCAAAGGAAAAGGTCCCTATTGAGAAGCCTATGTGTGCTCCTGTTAGATGAAGTATCAGACTAAAGCACTAGGATGTCACCATAGAAAAGATGGAAGAAAAAGGAAAGGATCCTACATCGTTTGCACTGGGGGTTTGTAGGAAGACAAGGTATGGATGAAGCTCTTTTGGAAGGAAAAATTCACCAATTGATATCACAGATAGCCCCTCAGAAAGCATGAAAAAGACAGACTCAAGATATAAGTGATACCTCGTGATGCTGAATCAAGCTATGGTCCCAAGGATGGAGGTACTATCGGTACCACCATTATCCATTAAAACTCCAAGTGGGCATTATGGTTTTGTACCAAGAAAGAATAAGGAAAAAGAGGGTGTTGAGGTTTCTTCTTTGCCTCCTGCTAGGACGTGAAGTGGGTGCATGTACTGGTCATGTGTTGGGTTCTGGTGCTTTTCATTCCTCGGGTTGAAAAAATTGGTGTGTGGAATTTAAATTTTGTGTTGCTTGTTAAGGTTGCTGCGATGGCTGCTCCTATTCCTCGCGTGTGGTGGTTGCTTCTATTCCTCATGTCTAGTGGTGATTTCTTGGGTTTTTATGTTGACTGTGGGTTTCCAAGGCTATGTGGACAAGGGATGTAAGGCATAGTTGGAAATTAAAGAGAAATTTTGGAGGTACTTACATTTCCCTTTTGATGATAGTTACAAATTTTGCCTCTCCATTTTCAATGAATGATTGCAAATCATCACATGGGGAACTTTGAGATGAAATGCAAATTGATTTTGAAATGAAATATCTAAATTGTAACTACATTTGATTTGGGTTCTTGTTGTTCCCTTGCATTATAAAAGGGATTTCATGGCTCATTTGCAAGGGGTTCTAATCTTTGAAATTTTTGAGTCTAATGTACACCTTCAGGGTAGAAACTAGGCATAGAAAAAATACTAATAGGTAGAATAGCTTAATTATCTAGGTTTTAGGTGGTATATATGCTAATATTAAAATAGTTATATGGAAATGATTGATATCAAAAAAAAAATTATGTCTAAATCATTTCCTCTCCTTTTGTAATTTTTTTGCAAATTATGAATGAAATTTCAAGGAAATCTTTGTTCATTGTCAAATACTCGTTTGAATGTATGTCGTCGTTTCTGCCTTGGTTCAAAGAATCAATTAAATGCTTGAGTAAGGTCATAAATTTGTGATAATTCACAAAGGATTTAGTAAGAAGCTATGCTTTAGGAACAATGAGTTTTCATAGTGTAACGCATTATGAAAATAGTCCTTTATTGTTAGAGATAAAGAATTTTTATACTACTAATTGTCATATATGTGACTCTATTTCCCAATCGATGAGACACTGATCTATTTTTTCATGGTATTTACATTTGAAATATGATACACCCAGTCATTGACTTAGGATCAGAATATAAATCATTTAAAATTGTTAACTATGAGACATGTATTTGAAATATCTTTTTGTTCTTGGTAAATGAATGATTATTTGCTCAAAGACCTGCCAAATTTTTAGTGAATTGTATTTATTTATTGATCATAGGAACCAATCTATGAATTGATGTGTTCTTTGTTGATTAGACCAAGATGAACACAATAGGAACACCCTCCTAGGTCCCATAGAGTCTAAAGTGAAGGAGTGAAGCTTTTGCAACTGTTCACTCATTAAGTTTTCCATTCCTCTCAGAGTTCTTAATTATAAGAGTTGGCTACTCTTTAGAGATGTCTAAGGGTGTACTGGAAAAGCCACCAACAAGTACTAGTCCATTGAGGGTTGAGCCCTAACAAAATCTCTAATCCAAGAATTCAAAAATACTAGATGTGATGGAAAAGTTTTTGGATTTTATTTTGTAGATAAAATAGGCTTTGAAGTACATTTTTCATGCTTCAATGAACTGGTTGATGAGTTCTACCATGCTATTCACTTTGATAGTCTTTATGTGATCTCTAATGATCACATTAAAGTGGCCAACACAAGCATAGTAGGTCCACACATCCCTTTGAAATTATTCTCAAGAGCTCATCACAATAACTCCCTCCACATCCTTAGACTCCACCATACCCACACATACCTACCATCTCAAGAGCATAGATTCACTGGCCTCACTACCTATCAATTCCCTTGTTGATGTAATTGGAATAATTTTGTCTATCTCCTCTATATCAACCATTCGTAAAAGAGATGGTATAGAAACAATAAAGTGTACTGCTACAATCCTTGACATGTCAAGTAGTGCCATTGATGTTACATTTTGGGGTCACCATTTTCATATTGATGGGAAAAAAATCTCTAATATCCCCATAAAGCCAAACCCTCTGATTATTTTGACTAAATTTGGGCGTATAACATATTGGTGTGGGAAAGGTATTGACACTTATTTTCTAAATATAATTCTAATTTGACCCAAATTTATCAAAGGCCTAAAAATTACAGACATGGTATGCCACTATAGGGATTTCCTAACCTTTTAGTTCCTTGTCAAAAAACCACCTTTCTCCTAAAAATTTGCAAAACCAATTGATATGTCATCTATTACAAATACAAGCTTCCTTGACAAGAGAAACGTTTGCATAAAGGCCTCCATCTCAAAACTGCACCTAGACAACTTCTACTACCTTTCTTTCCCATTATTAGTAGACAACATAAGATGTAAGAAAAATATATTGCAATCCTCCCTTAGTACTTTTCAATGCCTAAAGTGTTCTATTGATCTCTCTATATGTGATTTTAGCTACATGCTTAAAAATGGACTTGCAAGATGCAATTGGTGAACTACTTAAAGTTATTGCATTTGAAGGGCTGATCTAGTTTCCTTGATGGTGTTTGCATAGAATATTTTCAACTTTTACTTGTTGAACCTAATGTTGCTAAACACATTTTAGATAATGTTATTATTTGCTAGTTTTTCCTTGACCTGACCATCATAATGAATCCATTTGGTGGACAGGAATAAAGCATTATTATTACAACCATTAAGCCCATTTAATTTATATTTTTCATTTTTCCATTTTTATGGAACTATGAAGCATTAAACATTCATTTGGATACATGAAAAACTCATCTCTCTTGGCATGAAAGAGCCCATAACTTACAATAATCAATAAGCGAAGAGAAGACAGACAAGAAGGATACCACGTACCACTATCAAACTCATGTGTCTCTCAATGAACACCTAAATGAAGAATATTAGTATCATAACCATTGTTCAATGATATTGTAAACTAAACCATTACTTGTATAGATGACTAAAAAAATATAGAATATTGCAAGACACATTAGTTGCTAATCATGGTGTGCATCGGTTATGCAATAATAAAGGTTAACAAGTCAACAAAAAATCTTGGTGATCACTTTGATTGACCAAAACATAGCAACAAATCTCTTGAAAAAACACACCTTTCTTAGGCATATAACATACAAAAATTCATATAAACGTATATATATATATATATATATATATATATATATATATATAACATGAAAAGAAGGCAATATGAGATATGAGATGTTAGCACAGAAAAGCGAATCCATTGGGTGGAGACATGAGAGACCTATGTGAAAAGGTAGAATTTTTTTGTAAAAAACTTATTAAAAAAAATCTACATTCTCTAATCAGAAAGACACTCTCAAAGCTAAGAACAATATTTGGGTTGTAGGTTTCATAACACATAGTGCTTTCCAACATGCAATTATATATAGACAACATGCTTCTAATGAAAATCTTTAAGTTTGTAGACAGTAAGAATGTAGTGAGGTTCATTCACCTTCACAATTTATAGCAATTATTACTTACACTAAAAATTACATTTAAATTTCCTCATATGTTTTAAATATAAATGCAAAACATAATTGCAGGTTGGAAAATACAATGTGGTTTTTCATTTATTTCATTATGTACATTCAAAGCTACGTGGTGGAGAGAATGAGGAGGAATTGCAAGTGTGGTTACATAAAACTAACCAAATTGATCCAATAGGTGAGTAACCAATTGGGCTATTATGTCTAGAGGCTTTTACAACACTATGTGGGTTGCAGGTTTCTTGTGCGTTGCAGGTTTCTTAACACCTAGTGTTTTCCAATTTCATTACATTCTTACTATCTAATTCACAAAAGGTTATAAAAGAAATCACAAAACATACCAAATTGAGGTGAGGGGTGAGTAACCAATTGGGTTATTACTTGTAAAGGATTTTAAAACATTATGGAGTTGCATATTTCATAAAACTAGTGCTTTGCAACCTATAATTTTGCAAAACAATATGAATGACTTGAAAAGATTTTGTTAATTAGATAGTGTGAATGAAATGAAATGAATTGTTTTATAAACACCTAGTGTTTTTGTAGTCTAGGAAAATGCATAACCTTGCATTGTTTATCCTTATTTATGTATTATTTGGTCCTATTTTGCATCCACAAGCCTAATAAATTGTATCTTTTATGGCTAATCTTGACAAACATCAAAGGGGAAATGGTAATTTAATGATTCTGGTTGTGTGTCCCTGATTTTTGGTTCAAGACTAAGATGCCACATAGGGTGCCTTTCTCCAAAGGTCTTGGGACCCTGATTTCAAAGGCACCTTAAATGGCCCCATTTTTGGAGTTTGTGCCTGAGTTTCATGCCTCGGGACTAGGTTGCCACCTAGGGATTCTTAGTCCCCCTTAAAGTATTTTTAGGATTTAATTTCAAATATTGGTGGGATTTAGCCTCCTTTAATTAGTGAATTCATATGTCAACTTTTGGTGGTGTAATTTTGGGAAATTAAGCATAGATAAGTATAAATACAAGGTTCCTTCTCTCATTTTCATATACCTATCAATATAACAAGCATCCAAGCATTCAAGTATTCGAGCATTCAAGAGTAATTCATCAAGCATTTGGAGCCATCATCAATATTCAAGCATCATATCAAGGATATTCTTGCATCATGTGTGTTTTTGAGCTAACATTTGTGATGTATAGTTTTGATTCAAGTAAGAAATTCAATTCAAGATCCATCAAGCATTCAAGCATTTCAAGATATCCATTCAAGCTATCCATTTCACACATGTTTGCAACAAGGGTTTGGTGAGTTGTAGCATTGCATGTTGTTCATTCATCATTTCCCTCCATTATTTCATTTCCTTCCAAGGTTTAATTACCAATAAGGGGTTTGACCAAGGCAAACCCCATTTACTAACAATCAACAAGTTTTTCCTCTCTTGCATGTTTGTGTTTACAAATTTAGGTTGAAGAATTGAAGATCATTTGAAGTGCAAAGTTGTAGAGTTGCATTGCAAAGTTGTCATCTTCATGGAAATTCACCTACAGGCCAGATCTGGAAGTTTCAGAACTTGAGATATGAGAAGAAGGAAGTGCAAACATTGAGCCTCAGGATCACATTCAAAGATTTCAAAAATTTAGATCGGGACTAAGTCAACAACAAGGGAATCTTAGTCTTCCCAAGGGTATTTTGTAGAAATTCTTTTAGATTCTATTTTGACAACTAAAGATTCTACATCTGCCCCAAAAAATAGTAGTAAGACTAAGACAACAATAATGGAATCTTAGTCCTCCCTAGCATATTTTGACTACATTTTTGCATTTCCAAAATCCTCATTACATTTCCAGACTTCTTAGGTACATACATCCTAACTTGATGTTGCTTAATTTCATCATTTGCACTCATTATTTGGTTTGCATTACTAGGTTTTGTGAGTTGAATTTTAAGTTGTCTTTTCTAAGCTTTTGCTTGGTGGTGAACCCATCAAATCTTAAAGAACCCCCTCCTACATCTTCCTTGTTGAGAATTGACTCACCTTTGTGTTGATAGTCAATCCAATTTGCGATCCTAGTACATCCTTGAGTGATTTTGCATTCGTTGGATAATTTTTTTTTTCATCTTTGGATATACATTGTTTACATTATTAAAGCATTGCATGAGATGGTTAAAAGTTCTTTTCATTTTTTGTTAAACAATGTTAGTACCTTACCTTTCTAGGAAAACTAAGAAAAATTTCATATCCCCTCCCTATGAGAGTGTTTTAGTGAAAGAGAATACAACCTTGGACAATCCTAACAATCATATTCATTCTTCTCCTAATATCTCTCCTATTTGTGAAGAAGATATTTTTGTGTTTGAAGAACCAATCAATGACAGTTTTGACAGTCCTAGTTGTTTCTCTCCCTCTACCTCTCTTAGTGGACAAGAAATTGATGAACAAGAGGACACAACCATAGATAATCACGATGAACACATAACACAACAAGAGACCATTGAAACTTCAACTAGTCTACTTTCATCTCCCAATATCTTCACCTCTTGTGATAATTTTCTAGAGGATGAAAGCATAAGTGAAGATATATTGGTGTTGGATGATCAAACCTTTAAGATCTATGACAACCCTCTTTGTGATCCTTCCCCTACCTACCCTATTTTGGATGAAATTATAAGACAAAGGAATGAAATTATGGATGATCATGATAATTACATTTATTCTTCTCCTAGTATCTCTCCTAGTTGTGAGGAAGATACCTTGGTGTTAGAAAATACAACCAATGAAAGTCATGAGAAAAACATTCTTGAACAAGACAACAACATCATTGATGAACAAGACAATATAACCATTGATAACTCCCTTACATATGATGAATTCATCTTAGAAGAACTAATCCTTGAATGTCAAGAACATTTAGTTTGTAGTTCTCCTAAAAAATCTCCTACTGGGGAAAATATCATGGTGGAAGAAAATAAAAACATTAACAACAATAATTCCTTAGATGAAGATGATGAAGTGAAATTAGACTCCCCTTCACAAATAGATCATGAAAATAAGGATAAGTATTTTGAGGTTATGCAAATTAGATACCCTTTAAATTACTCTCCTGAACTTAATCCTAGCTTTCCTAGTGCCCCTCATTTTCCTTCACAACATGGAAAGGAGTATAATCTTGTCAAACAACTTAAGATTACTCCTACTAAGATATCCCTATGGGACCTAATTTAGAATTCACCTAATTATCACACTATGCTTCAAATGGCCTTGCAACAAGTTCCTATCCCTTCTAATGCACAACCAAATGACATAGTAGCCATGATTCAAGGAATAAATGCTGACATTGTCTTCCACCAAAGTGAGCTCCCTCTGGAAGTGCAAAAAAAAAATGATGTTTTCATGATCATAGCTCAATACAATAGCACAGGGATAAAACAAACCCTTGTTGACAATGGCTCAGCCTTAAATGTGTGTAGTACAAACCTTTTGGATAAGCTTGGTGTTGATAAATCAAAAATCCAACCTGCCTCTTTATCTATTAGTGGCTTTGATAACATGGGAAAACAACCACTTGGAGAGATCACATTACCTATTCAAGTTGACAAAGTTACATTACAAACCCTGATCCATGTTATGCCTGATGATCTTTCATACAATCTTATTTTAGGTAGACCATGGATTCATGAGATGCATTTTGTGCCCTCTACCCTTCATTGTATCATGAAATATGTCTACAAAAAAAAATTTAATACAATCGAAGATGATCATGAACCATACAGTTGTTTGAACATTGGGAAAGGTAAAGAGAATCCTTCGAAAATATTACCACCAACTACACGAGTAGAACCCATGCAAGAACAACAAAAATATAGATGTCTTAAACTCTTCACAATGATATCAAGTTATATGATTTCGGATCCTTGAATTTTGAGCCAACATTCATGGGAGAATACAAGATCATAAATAAAGATTCAGACAAGGGAGAAAAAAAGTGATAATGTCAACACAAAACTCAGAAGACCCTTCGAAAGCATCCACGTCAACCACTTTAGAGGAAAAAGAAAATTACACAACAAACTTTGATGAACTTAATTATGAGCAACAACTAAATCCAAAAGAAATGAAAAAACTTTACGAAATAGGTTATGATTTTATGAAACAACTTAGATATAGTGGAAAAGGATGCGGTTGTTGGCTTTCAACTCTTTATCATGTTTTTGGTTTTTTCCTTGATGACAAAACTAGTTACATGGATCAAATTTTGGCTTTTCACATTTTGTTCTAGTTTTTGGTTGTTACATGATACAAGCTGACGTTGACATATTATCACTTTGACATGATCTAGATACATATTGATGATCTTGATAAATATTAATGCTAACACTTTTATTATTTTGACAAGGTAGTACTATAGTCTTTACATTTAAAGCATTTCAGATTGGCTCAAAAGAAAAAGTGTTTCAGGTATATGTGTGGCTTGGTCAATTCACTTTTTCATGTCTTTGCTAAGGTTATTGGAATTTGATTTATTATTAGCATGTGGCACAAAAGTGGTTCAATTGGATCTCATTGTAATCCATATTGTCAAACAAATTGACATTACACAAGTCATTTGATAAAGTTATTCAAGAAAGGTTTTATTATTAAAAATATTTTTGAACATATTGCAAGAAATTTTGAACAAGGTGATTTGGTTTTATTTGGGTTCATATTAATAAGGTTTCAAGCTTTATCAAAGGCACATTAATCATGCTGGAGAATACATGAGGTATCGACATTTTGTTTTTTTGGCTTGGAATTTTTATCACATTAAAATTAATGACATCAGGTATCATTGTGGTAATAATATCATAATATCGGGTTTGTTGATAACAATCACATTTTATAAGTGTTGACTAGCTGTTAGTTTCGACAGCTACTTGAGACTATATAAATGACACCGACATTCATCATGGACTTTGACAGCTGATTTGGGTTAATGCTTTAATATTATTATGATGTCGATGGTTTTGATAAAATATTTGGCAGCAAAATGTTTTGTTTGGATCTCAAATGATTATGTTGTTTTACAAAGTCTTCAAAAGCTCTTTTAAGCTCGATTAGGGAAAATACATTATTGTTGTTTTACTTTTGAAGCCCTAGCTGCCATGGTTATTCTAGTGACTGCAATGGTTTTTAGATTTTTAGCCAGTATGTTGTGGATATGGAAGTTCAGCTCACTGTATGAGCTCAGATGAAGATGGTTAGGCATATGGATGCTGGTGAAGGAAACGATAGTGAAAGACTGGCAACTATTAGCTGGATGATTATGAAACTATTTGACATGTTTTTGAGGTTTGTCTTTAGTTGGTTTTTCACCATAATCAAGTATTACATTTCTATTACTTACAAGCTTTTATACAATTGATTAAGAAGGTTTTTAGTGAATAAAATTGATTTGGAAAATGTTGTTGTTAAGTTTTTTTATTAAAGGGCTTAATCTTTGTTGATTGTGTTTAAACCCATTAGGGTTTCTGGATGGCAATATATTCAACTGTAACTAAATGATTTCTTGGTGGTGATATTTGTAACTTTTTGTTGAAAGGGTTTGTTTTCAAAAGAAGGATTATTTAGGGTTTTCCATTTAAACCCTAACCCAAGTTGGTTTACATTTACATAAACTACTTTCAGAGGTTGTTATTCATAGTACCTTTAAAAGATGACTTTCAGGCATTTTTCTAGATTACCTGAAAGAGGAATATGATGTTTTAGATATACTATACAAAAATTGTATTGCATTGAAAATATTTATATTGATACTTAGATTATTGTATTTATGGAAGATGTTATCATTCTCATACAATATTCTTCAATGTGCTTATCAAAATTATTTTATGCTCTTCTATTAAAATTCTAGGACTACAATTTGCACTTCTAGGGTTTTGATAGAGTACTATAATTATTTTCCAATTGTAAAGGAGTTGGTGCTCCTATATCTTATGAAGTTGGTGCTTCTAATTGTTTTTGTGGAGTTGGTGCTCTTGCACTTTGTGGAGTTGGTGCTCCAGAACTTTAAAGAGTTGACGCTCAAAGTGAATAAAGAGAGATTTTTTGAGTGGTTTTTATTCCCGAAAAGGGTTTTCCACTAAGGACATGTGATGATTTTATGTGTGTGGTCTTTTTCTTATCTATTTGATTTTAATGTGTTATCAAATGCATAATTATTAGTCTTTCATATTTTTCAATGTTATGTCACATTTCATATTAGTCTTTCATATCTGTCAATGTACATTTCATGCATAAAAGGTTCTATTATTAATGTGAGCTCTGATACATGTGAAAGTGTTAAGTTCATCCTCTGTTAATGTTATATGTCTAATTCATGGTTCATGTCAAAACAAGATTGTTCATGCACAAGTCAAGTTTACTTCACAATCAGCCATTCATCCTCTTGATTCAAAATAAAACATAGATTCATGTTTTAAAAAGTTTGTGACTTTTGTAAATCACTGATTCACCCCCGTTCTTAGTGATTTTAGTCTTCCAACAATTGGTATCAAAGCATAGGGTCCTTTCATAGGTCTAATCCACCTAGGATTGATTATGGTTTTGGAAGCCTGTCAAACATGTCACAAGCTCAAGAAGGTACTTTTGTGACTAGAGCTCCACTGTTTGATGGTATAGAATATGTGTTCTAGAAAATTAGAATGGAAACATATCGGGTTTCAATTGATCTTGATGTATGGAGCATAGTTCTAGATGGGTATACTATTCCACCCACAATACCCGCAGATTATTCCATTCAAAAAGAATTATGGAACTAATGCTAGAGCTAAGCATGCTCTTTTTTGTGGTTTAACCAAAGATGTATTTGTTAAAGTCATGTACTGCAAATCAGCT
This sequence comes from Sequoia sempervirens, assembly GCA_007258455.2. Classification (NCBI taxonomy): domain Eukaryota; kingdom Viridiplantae; phylum Streptophyta; class Pinopsida; order Cupressales; family Cupressaceae; genus Sequoia; species Sequoia sempervirens. The sequence goes on along the minus strand of VDFB02382361.1, from coordinate 63,611 downwards.
AAGGAAATTTGGGAAAAAATTGAAAATATTTATCAAGGAAATGACAAAGTCAAACAAACAAAAATCCTTACACTCAAAACTCAGTTTGAGGAAATGAGAATGAAGGATGATGAAAAAGTAGCTGAATGATTTTTGAGAATTGATGAAGTTGTTAATGCAATGAAAGGGAACCTTAGCAGAACAATTAGAAGAGTTTGATGTTGTCAAGAAGGTCATTAGAACCTTGCATCCTAAATATGAAACTAAAGTATCATCTCTTGAAGAAAAGAAACATTTTGACCAGCTTACCTTAGATAATTTACAAGGAACTCTTACTGCTTTTGAAATGAGAACAAGCAAAAGCAATCTAACAGGAAAGGAAACTACGTTTAAAACTGAGAAAAAGGAAAATACAGAAGAAAGTGAGTCAGAAAACTCTGATTCAAAAGAAGCTCACTTTGTTAGAAAAATTAAAAGGGATCAGGAAAATACAAAGGAAAAATTCACTTTAAATGTTTCAACTATGGCAAAATTGGACATTTTATAGCCAAATGCCCCTATGGTGATCCAAATAGTGATGATGAAAAATCTAACAAACAGTCTTAGAAGAAGGTCTATAAACCTAAAAAGAAGTTCAATTTCAAAAAGAAAAAGAGTTTTTTCAATAAAGATGAAACATACATTGAAACAAAAGACTCTTTAGATGAAGAAGATGAGAACCTTTTTATGGATGAAGTCAAACTACAAGTTTATTCAAACAATAAAACTGAGTTAGAAGATGGTGAAATAGATCTTGAAGGAGAGTTAAATGTGCTTTAAAGGAAATTAAAAAACTTAAAATACAAGTCCTTACTCATGAGAAAAGGCTAGATCAAGCAATACTCTCTTTGAATACTGAGCGTGAAGAATCTAAGAGGATTGAGGATTGCCTTAAGACAACTATGATTTCCAAAGACAAAGAGATTCAAAAATTGGAACAAGAAGTTGTTAGTCTTAGAAAGAAAATTGAAGAGTAAGAAAGTACATAAGAACTCAATGATATGCTTAGCAAGAAAAAAATGAATAAAGATAAAACAAGTGTTGGGTTTGAAAAAGGTGAATGTCAATTGATACTTCAAAGCAGAAATCTATTTCTATAAACAAGAGTTTCAAACCAAATCATTTTGAATCTAGTAAGAATTATGTACATTCTTTTGAGAATAAAAGAACATCATTCAAATTCAATCCTTTCTTTCATGGTTACTGCTTCTTTTGCAAAAAATTTTGCCATAAAGTGAGTACTTCTAGAATACCAAGGTTTGGACAAAAGCAGTATTTTGGTTTTGTTAATCAGGTCAGATGTTTTAAATGCAACACTTTAGGACATACAGTCAAACAATGCAAAATGAATGTGAATAGAAAACAACAACAAAAGAAATAGTTTAGAAGCCTAAATTTGTTAAAAGCATAGAGCAATCAATGCTAGTCCAAATTGCTTTTTATACTAAAAAGGTCTCATGGGTTCTAAATAGTGGTTGTTCTAACCAAATGACAGGGGACAAGGAAAAATTCATTAAACTTGAAGATTATACTGGTGGATATGTGAAATTTGGTGATAACACTGGTATATAGATCAAAGGTAAAGGAACCTTTACTTTTGCTAAATGAGGACACATCTATCTATGATGAGTATTATGTGGAAGGCCTAAAGCACAATTTGCTTAGTGTTAGTCAAATCTATGGTAGTGGTTATCATGCTATGTTTACTAAATAGGGATGTGAGATCAAGAAAAAGTCTACAAAGATTGTTGCAGCAGGGAGAAGGACTAAAGGTAATCTTTATAATTTCCTAGACACCTCTAGTAATGACAACAATGAAGGTATGTGTCTAATGGGTCAAGTTGAAGAAAGGTGGTTATGGCATAAAATATTAGGACATATAAAATTTGACAATCTAGTTAGAACCAGTAAAAAATAGAATGTTAGAGGTCTACCAGTCCTTAACAAATGAGAAAACTTTTTGTAGATAATGTTAAGTAGTAAACAAACTAAAGTTAGTTTTAAGACGAAAGAACATTCTTCAACTAAACCTTTACAACTAGTGCATACAGATTTGTGTGGCGCAACTAGAACAAGGTCAATTAACAGTGAAAATTATTTCATGTTGTTTGTGGATGATTATACAAGAATGGTTTGGGTTATATTTCTTAAACATAAATCAAAGGCATTTGAAAGATTCAAGATATTTCGTAAAATGGTTGAAAAAGAATCTAATTTAAACCTTAAATTCTTAAGATTTGATAAAGGAGGAGAGTTCACCTCTCAGGAATTTGTTGATTATTGTGAACATCATGGTACTAAAAGACAATATGCAACCACTAGAACACCTCAACAAAATGGGGTGGTTGAACGTAAAAATAAAACTATGAAAGAAATCAAAATATTAACCATGTTAGATGAGGCTAAGTTGCCGGACATGTATTGTAAAGAAGTTGTTCATACAACTATATACATTTTAAACAGAGTGAAACTTAGAGTGAAATAAAAAATTCACTCCTTATGAATTGTGGCATGGAAATTCTACCTCTATAAAATATTTTAATTTTTTTTGCAGAAAATGTTTTATTAAGAAAGACGATGAACATATAGGCAACTTTCAATCAAAATGTGATGAGGGTATCTTCTTGGGATACTCAACTCAAAGTAAAGCCTATAAATGTTATATAATAAAAGGATTAATAAAATTGTTGAGGCAGTCAATGTGAAAGTTGAGGAAAGACCACATTTAGAAACTGATCTTGTACATAATAATGAGGAAGAAATAGAAACACAGCTTGAAATAATGCCTAAAAATGTTGAGATAGTAAGTCCTAAACATGATGAAACAAAAAATTATAAAAATATTGTTCCCAAAACTCCTTCAAAATCCATTGCTAAAAATCATCCTCAAAGTCAGATTATTGGGGATAGAAATGCTAGAGTTCAAACACAAAGAAAGGCTACTAAATTTGAAGAACAAGCTCAAATGGTAGAGCATACAACCTTTTGTTTAGTCATTGGATTTGAACCTAAGAACTATGATGAAGCTCTCTTGGATGAATACTAGCTTAAAGCTATGTAGGAAGAAATAAGTCAAATTAAGAAAAACCAAACTTGGGAGTTAGTCCCAAGAGCTGATGACAAGAATGGCATAGGTGGCAAGTGGGTTTACAGGAATAAGCTTGATGAAAATGGAAAAGTTGTTCGCAAAAAAGTAAGGTTTGTTTGCAAAGGCTATGCTCAAAAGGAAGGTATTTATTTTGGTGAAACGTATGCACCTATTGCTAGACTAGAATCCATTAGAATATTTTTGGCTTATTCTGTTTGTAATAATTTCACTATTTATCAAATGGATGTCAAAACTACATTTTTAAATGGTTATTTAGATGAAGAGGTTTATATGGAACAACCTAAAGGATTTGTTTGCAAAGACAAGCCTAATCATGTTTATAGGTTGAAAAAGGCCTTATATGGCTTAAAACAAGCACCTAGGGCATGGTACTCTAGGATGGATAATCATTTGACATCAAATGGCTTCACTAGAGGTGGTGTTGACAATAATATCTATGTCAAGATTGAAGGTACTGATATTCTGGTTGTTGAATTTTATGTAGATGATATCATTTTTGGCTGCATTAATGACACTTTAACATAAAAATTCTCTCATATTATGGAATTTGAATTTGAAATGTCAATGTTGGGAGAATTGACTTTCTTTCTTGGTCTTCAAGTTTCTCAACTTGAAAGTGGTATATTTCTCTCTCAAACTAAGTATGCTAGAGAGATGCTTAAGAAGTTTCAAATGGATGGATGTCATCCTAGTAGTACTCCAATGGTTATAGGTTGCAAACTCACTAAAACTAATGATTCACCTAATGAAAATTAGTCTGACTATAGATCAATGATTGGTAGTTTGTTATATTTAACTGCTTCTAGACCTGATATAATGTAGGCAAATTGCATGGTTGCAATATTTCAGACATCACCTAAAGAATCCCATGTTAATTTTGTTAAAAGAATCTTTAAGTATATTCAGGGTACTCTTGATTATTGTCTTTAGTATCCCAAAAGCAATGATTTTTCTTTGATTGCATATACAAATTTTGACTAGGTTGGCTATTTGGATGATAGGAAAAGCACCAGTGGTGCTGCATTCTTTCTTGGTGATTGGTTAGTGGCTTAGCATAGCAAGAAACAAGAATTAGCTGCTCTTTCCACTGTTGAGGTAGAATACATAACTACCACTTTTTATTGTACTCAATTGCTCTAGATGACTCAAACATTGTTTGATATGGGTATCACAGTTTCTAAGCTTGTTTCTATTTTATGTGATAATTCTAGTGTGATCAATATTTCTAAAAATATTGTTATGCACTATTGCAATAAACACATTTCCATCAAGTTTCACTTTCTTCGAGAAAAAGTGTTGACTAATGAAGTATGTCTACAGTTTGTTGCTTCACAAGAATAGGTGGTTGATATATTCACTAAGCCTTTCTCTAGAGAAGGTTTTGAATGGCTGAGATTTTGATTGGGAGTTATCTTTCAATCTCTACTAAGCCCTTAATTCTCCTATTTTTTATTCAGGGGTAGCTTGTTTCTATATGTTTTCATTCACAACTCTCTTGTATATTTTTCATTTGCTGCTATATTACTCTTCTTGCAGCTGGTTACTATGTTGGTTGGTTTCAGTTGTTTATCTTCATGGCATCTCACGTTCTCTTATTTCATTCTTTTCCATTGAGGAAAAAAGGGGGAGAGATGATATGGGTTTTTCCATCAAGGACAAAGGGGGGTTTGTTGGCTTTCAGTTGCTTATCATGTTTGTAGTTAGTCCTTGGTGAAAAAATTGATTACATGGCTCAGATTTTGGATTTTCACATGCAGGTCTAGTTTCTGGTTGTTACATGATACAAGTTGATGTTGAAATCTTATCACTTTGATAGGATCTTGATACATATTGATGATCTTGATACATATTCATGCTGACACTTTTAATATTTTGACAAGGCAGTACTATAGTCTTTGCATTTGAAGCATTTTAGATTGGCTCAAAAGAAAAAGTGTTTCAGGTATATGTGTGGCTTGGTCAATTCACTTTTTCATATCTTTGCTAAGGTTATTAGCATTTGATTTATTATCAGCATGTGGCACAAAAGTGGTTCAATTGGATCTCATTGTAATCCATATTGTCAAACAAATTGACATTACACAAGTCATTTAAGAAAGTTATTCAAGAAAGGTTTTATTATTAAAAATATTTTTGAACATATTGAAAGTGATTTTGAACAAGGTGATTTGGTTTTATTTGCACTCATATTAATAAGGTTTTAAGCTTTATCAAAGACACATTAATCATACTCGAGAATACATGAGGTATCAACATTTTTTTCTTTGGCTTTGTATTTTGACCACATTAAAATGTATGACATCGGGTATCATTGTGGTAATAATATCATAATATCAGGTCTAGTGATAACAATCACATTTTATAAGTGTTGACTAGCTGTTAGTTTCGACAGCTACTTGAGACTATATAAATGACATCGACATTCATCATGGACTTTGACAACTTATTTGGGTTAATGCTTTAATATTATTATGATGTTGATGGTTTTGATAAAATCTTTGGTAACAAAATGTTTTGTCTAGATCTCAAATGATTATGTTGTTTTGCAAAGTCTTCAAAAGCTCTTGTAAGCTCGATTAGGGAAAATGCATTAATTTTGTTTGAATTTTGAAGCCCGAGCCGCCATGGTATTCTGGTGACTACAATGGTTTTTAGATTTTCAGCTAGTATGTTGTGGATATGGAAGTTCAACTCACTGTATGAGCTTGGATGAAGATGTTCAAGCATATGGATGTTGGTAGAGGAAATGATAGTGAAAGAATAACAACTATTAGTTCGACAATTATGAAACTATTTGACAGGTTTTTGAGGTTTGTTTTCAATTGGTTTTTCACCGTAAATAGGTATTACATTTCTATTACTTATGAGCTTTGAAATAATTGATTAATCAGGTTTTTAGTAAATAAAATTGATTTGGAGAATGCTATTGTTAAGTTTTTTTGTCAAAGGGCTTAATCTTTGTTGATTGTGTTTAAACCCATTAGGGTTTTTGGATGGCAATATTCGACTGTAACTAAATGATTTCTTGGTGGTGATAGTTGTAACTTTTTGTTGAAAGGGTTTATTTTTTAAAGAAGGATTATTTAGGGTTTTCCATTTAAACCCTAACCCAAGTTGGTTTATAGTTACATAAATTGCTTTCAGAGGTTGTTATTCACAGTGCCTTTAAAAGATGGCTTTCAAGCGTTTTTATGGGTTACTTGAAAGAGGAATATAATGTTTCAAATATAATGTACAAAAGTTGTATTGCATTAAAAACATTTATATTGATACTCAGATTATTGTATTTATGGAATATGTTGCCATTCTCATACAAAATTCTTCAATGTGCTTATTGAAATTCTAGGACTGCAATTTGTACTTCTAGGGTTCTGATAGAATACTGTAATTTTTTTTCCATTGTAAAGGAGTTGGTGCTCCTATATGTTATGAAGTTGGTGCTCCCAAACTTTGTGGAGTTGGTGGTCCAAAACTTTAAAGAGTTGGTGCTCAAAATGAATAAAGAGAAATATTTTTCAAGTGGTTTTTATTCCCCAAGAGGGTTTTCCACTCAGGACATATACTGTGTTATGTGATGATTTTATGTGTGTGATCTTTTTCTTATCTATTTGATTTTAATGTGTTATCAAATGCATAATTATTAGTCTTTCATATTTTTCAATGTTATGTCACATTTCATATCAATCTTTCATATTTGTCAATGCACCTTTCATGGATAAAAGGTTCTATTATTAATGTGAGCTTTGATACATGTGAAAGTGTTGAGTTCATCCTCTATTAATGTTATATGTCTAATTCATGGTTCATGTGAAAACAAGACTATTCATGAACAAGTCAAGTTTACTTCACAAACAATCATTTATCCTCTTGATTCAAAAGAAAACATAGATTCCTTTTTAAAAAAGTTTGTGACTTTTATAAATTGATGATTCACCACCCTCTAAGTGATTTCAGTCTTCCAACAATGGTGATAGAGAACAAGGTATTTGTGTCCCTATAGAGCCTCACACACAATAAAAGACTTGTGGTCTTGGTTATTGTCCTTTGAGAGAAATAAACAAGCCTTCACTTAATATCAACACTCTTACAAAAGATTCCTCTAAGTCAACCTTAGCAATAGTGCATCCTAAATGGATAGACACTAGTGGTCTTGATTGTTATCATTTGAAAGAAACAGAGAAGTCCTCACTTAACATTAATGTCATCACACAAAACACTAATGGTTTAAATTCATTAGATTTTACACCTTCCTCTAGAGGAGAGAACAAAATCTCAAAAGCTAAATAGTCTTGTGTAAGTATGACATCCTATACTAAGCAAGAGATATCTTTGTCACAAAATAAAGAACCATTTTCTACTTTCAATCAAGAGAGTATCTTGTCAAGACTCCTCAAATATTGTTTGATCTCTCTTCCTCCAAGAACACAACATAAATTTTACTACAAGAGTTCATTTTGTGCATATCATAGAGTTCATGGCCATTCTACTAATGAATGTAAGGCTTTGAGTATTAAAATTCAACATCTTCAGGAGTTTGGTACTCTTCCTTATGTGGGGGCACCTAATTCCTCTAATTGATACTGATTTTCACTCTAGCATGTTATTTATCAATCATTCATCTCATCCTTGTCTTGCACTAAGTGGGGGCAAGGGGTTAGGTAGCCTTCTCCTTATATGTCACTTGTCATTGTCTCTTATGGCTAGTTGATCACCTTTCATGTACATATAAGAGCAAGCTTGGAATGTGGATCACATTCCTTAAGCTGACCCACATGTGACATACATATTCATGATGTAGATTATTGGAAACATATGACTTGGCATAGGGTTTTTCGAATAAGCTATCATGTTTTCTTCTAATTTAAAGCAATTTCTCACAACAATGGTGTTAGCAATTACTTTAAAGTGGGGGAATACATAGACAATCATGTTTCATAATTGTACGATTTTCTTTTTTCTTGTGATGTGCATCTTTTCTTGGTGGTTTCATTGCGGTTGATTTCCTCTAAGAGTGTGATATTTCTTTGACTTGTCCTCTCTTGGAAAAATTGAGTACAATGTTCCCTAAGATGGGACCTCACATGAACTAAGCAAAATCCCTTAAAACATCCCTCTTTCTTATTGCCTTACATTTTTGTACCTTATTAAAGTCATGGAGGTATGGATTTGATATGGTTCCTTGGGGCTCACCTAGTGAACAACTAGCTTCACTAGCCCTTTTGAGTGTGCATTTTCTTTCTTTTTTTCCTCATCATAGTCATATGGGTATGACTTTGATATGGACCTCTTAGGGATCACCTAGTGGACAACTAGCTTCACTAGCCCTTGTGAGCGTGCATTTTTTTACATAGTGGACAACATTTTCCACTTGTAAATTTTTTTTGGGAAAATAGTGTAGACCTGGTCCACAATGTGTTGGATGACTAGTTGAAGCTTGATCCATTGCATTTTTATTTTTCTTTTTCCTTTTATATCTTTGATGTTGTATGTTTTCAATCTAGTTATGGCTTCACATATCATTCACAAGTGTGTTCCTTTGTGCTTATGTTGGTTTTTCATAGGATCTTGATCTTGGGGGCTTGACCACCCTCTTGATTATTGTCATCTTGTCTTACTAGCATTCATACATTTGAACCCATCTTGGTTGTGTGGTTGGCTACTTTAGTGTGATTTTAAAGCAAGTTCATCCTCTCACTAAAGTGGGGGCTAAATGTAGTGTAGGAAAATGCATACCCTTGCATTTTCACACTTTTTTGGGCTTGTCTTGCTTTGTTTATCCTTATTTATGTCTTAATTGGTCCTATTTTGCATCCACAAGACTAATAAATTGTATCTTTTTGTGCCATAGAAAAAAGTATTTCTTGCTTGATAATAATTGATGATAAATTGTACATTGAGGAGGCCTTGATTTGGTGTTGTGAAGTGTTTTTCACATCCACACTAGGTCTTGGGCCTTTTCAAATGCATTTAATAATGTCTTGTAAAGGTGTTGTAAAGTGTTGTAAAATACTTTCACACCTCTCTAGGATTAATAAACCCATTTTCCCTTAATTCAATAATATAAAATGTATTTAATAGAATTCTCACATCAATCTAGAAGGCTTGTAAAATAAATTTAATGATATTCTAGTGTTGTAATGTGTCTAACACATTCACATTGGATGGTGTGCCTTTCTAGGCTATGTGGACCTCATTTTAATGTTGTAAAGTGTATTTAATCACACTTTCACATTGAATTATGTGTCCCAAGCCCTAATTTACCTTCACATCATAACTAATAGGCCACTATTACCCCATATTGTGCATCTCAAGGCATAATTTGATGAAATAATCAACAAAGTCACCATAAGAACCAAAATTACTCATTCCCCAACATCTTAGTTGTCAAATGGGCCCCATTGGGACTAATTCACCACTTGTGGTGAATGATTCCTTACTAGGTGGGACTAATTCACCCAAGGTAGTGAATGAGTTCATTTGGGTCAATTTTGACTTTTGAGTGGGAAAAATTAGGTTTTAAGTTTAATTTTTCTTCATGTCGGCCTTGGGGATCCAATTAATAGGAAAATAAGGTGAATTTCCTATAAAATCAAGTCTCTAAACCCTAAATCATAACCATTATTCATTATTCATCCATCATTCTTCCATCTTAATTCAAGCAAATCAAGGTTTCATCATTTCAAGTCATTAAGATAGCAATTTTCAGACATTCAAGGGAAAATTCTTCATGTTTTGTTGCAGACATTCAAGGTCAATCATCATGGCAAGGTAATCAACTCCATTATTGCATGTTTCATTACATTATTTCTATATTTTGGTTTAATTACCTACAAAGGGGTTTGACCAAGGCAAACCCCATACCCTGACATCCAAAATTTCTCTTTCTTGTCTTGTGTGTTTGTAGATTTAGAAATCTTGGAGGCCTAGAAATCATTGAAGATTGCATTGCAAGGTTGTTCAAGTCATCTCTTCATTGGATAAGTCAAAATACCCACAAAAAGTCACCTTCAGGTCTAAATCTGACAATTTCAGAACCAGACACCTAGAGAAGCAAAAAGTGTAGACCGAAGGTTCCTATTTCCACCTTTGAATCTTAAGAAATGCAAAAGTGGAATCATTTTCCATGGTTGGTGAATGAGTCCCACTACTAGGCCTGTTTTTGGTTTTCTGCATTTTTGGATACCCTTTTTTCCAAAATGGGCTCCAAAATAGTTTCATAGAATTGGGATTGATTCGCCTAGAATGGCGAATGAGTCCCACCTTAAGGCTGAAATTTTTTATTTTGTTAGATTCCAGTTCCTGATAGTCGAAAAGTAGTTTTAGGTGGTTTTGCTAGTAGGAGGACTGATTTTCCATCAGTGGCGAATGAGTCCTATTGGTGATTCACATTGATTTTTGCTAGTATTCAGAGCCTTCCAAATTCAACATTCATTACCCAGGTGCACTCTATTCAACCTCTTTCAATTTTGTTTGCAGCATTAGTTTATCCTTTTAGTTCATTCTTGCATACCTCACTATGTTTTCAAATATTGCATATTTCATTAGTTTTACATTCATAATCAGTCTATTTCATAACTTAATTGCATTTAGATCATTTCATCTTGTCATATTTCCATCTTTCATTCCTTTATTTGAGTGAACCACCACAATTTTTAGGTTTTATCTCTCCTTTTAGGTGAAAATCTCTAAGAGTGCAAGAGAAGTCCATAGAATCAATAAAATTGTTGGTTCACTTTTTTATGGCTAATCTCAACAAAAATCAAAGGGGAAATGATAATTTAATGATTCTAGCTATGTGTCCCTGATTTTTTTGTCAGGACTAAGACACCACCTAGGGTGTCTTTGTCCTCCAAAGGTCTTGGGATCTTGATTTCAAAGGCACCTTAAATGGGCCCCTTTTTGGAGTCTGTGACCTGAGCTTCATCCCTTGGGACTAAGATTCCACCTAGGGTGTCTTAGTCCACCTTAAGGTATTTTCAGGATTTAATTTCAAATATTGACAGGATTTAGCCTTCTTTAATTAATGAATTGGATTTTAATGGTGTAATTCCAGGATATTAAGCATCTAGATAAGTATAAATACAAGGTTCCTTCTCTCATTTTCATATACGTAGCAATCTAACAAGCATTCAAATATTTGATCATTCAAGAGCAATTCATCAAGCATTTGGAGCCATCATCAAAATTCAAGCATCATATCAAGGATTCTTGCATCATGTGTTTTTTTGAGCTAACATTTGTGATGTAGGTTTTTGATTCAACAAGCAATTCAATTCAATATCTATCAAGCATTCAAGCATTTCAAAATCTACATTCAAGCTAGCCATTTCACACAAGTTTGCAACAAGGATTTGGTGAGTTGTAACATTGCATGTTGTTCATTCATCATTTCCCTCCATTATTTCATTTCACTCCAAGGTTTAATTACCAACAAGGGATTTGACAAAGAGAAACCCCTATTTACTAACAATCAACAAGTTTTTCCTATCTTGCATGTATGTGTTTGCAAATTTAGGTTGAAGACTTGAAGATCATTTGAAGTGCAAAGTTCCAGAGTTGCAAAGTTATCTTCACGAAAATTCACCTACAGGCCAAATCCGAAAGTTTCAAAACCTAATATCTAAAAAGAAGGAAGTGTAGACATTGAGCCTTAGGATCATATTCAGATATTTCAAAAATTTAGATCGGGACTAAGTTAGTAGCAAGGTCATCTTAGTCCTCCCAAGGGTATTTTGTTGATATTCTTTGGAATTATGTTTTAACAACTGAAGATTTTGCATTCTACCCTAAAAAATAGCAGGGAGACTAAGACAATAGTAAGGGTGTCTTAGTCCTCCCTAACATATTTTGACAACATTTTTGAATTTCTAGGATCCTCATTACATTTCTAGACTTCCCAGGTACATACATCCAAACTTACTATTGCTTAATTTCATCATTTGCACTAATTGTTTGGCTTGCATTACTAGGTTTTGTGAGATGAATGTCAATTTGTTTTTTCCAAGCTTTTGCTTGGTAGTGAACCCCTCAAAGATTAAAGAACCCCCTCCTTGGTGGGTATGTGCAAGATCATGATGGGCCAAAAAGTGGCGATATGATGGGTATGTGGCTGACAAAATTTTTTTAACCCAAAATTAGTGTAATGAAAAGAGTTTTTAAAGGATATTCTCAACTTTCCAGCAATATAAATTATGCTTTACTTGGAATTTAATAAATAACTATTATTCATTTTCTATTTGAATTACAACTAAAGTCATGATTGATAGGTTGATTGAAAAACATCTATAGCTTTCAAACGGTATCACATTCTATGCTTCGCATGCTATAGGATAAAAAAAAAGAAAAAATGAATTTCATGAAGTTTTGACTAAGTTAAGGTGGCCAGACATATGAGTTTTTATATTTTTTAAAAGTTGTAATAAAAAATTTATAATTAATTATTTACTTGGAAAAAAGTTAAAAAAAATATGCATCACATCAGGACATGAGTCCTCTACTTATATCTAAAATCTTATAAAAAATATTATCATTTTATTGTGGTTAGGGTGGTAGATAGACACCTACTTCTTAGTTTTTCCCTGAAATTTAAGTACTCTGCATTGCAATTTCAAATTTTCACCAAATAGATTTTTATTTTTTTAAATAAAACTAGTAGTTTAGAAACTACATTGAATTTTCTATAGATTTTATTCTTACATATTTTTGAAATAATATAAATAATTTATTCAAATTTTTATATCAAGTTGCCTAACTCTGATTTTTCTAAATTTTTCGCCACTTAATGGTCTATTTTTTCATGATGATCTTGCACATACCTTGGTCTTCCTTGTTGAGAATTGACTCACCTTTGTGTTGATAGTCAATCCAATTTGGGATCCTAGGGCATCCTTGAGTGAAAATTGGAGAATAGTGGTGTTCGATGACCTAGGGCATAAAGCATCACCATTTTCCCATTGTTCAATTTTCCAACAACCATTAACACTCTATATAATTGTAGGATGGAAAACACAATGGGAGGTCAATGCATGATTTATAAAACCTCCAACTCACACAATGTTGTAAAAACCTCTATGGACGCAACTAATCTCCCAACAAAACAAACCTATGTACATACAAAAACATACATAAAAAATGTTGGTGTGAATAATTGTCTTGTACCTAGTTAATTCATCCACTAGGTAAATTAGGGGACATATTCACATGGTTAAGTTTACTTAGGTAAAAGATTCCTTCTAGAAGTCTTAGTTGGCTTATCTAGAACTTATCTTATCTAGCTAGGATGCATCATTTCCTAGGTGATTAGGTTGTTGGTTGTCTCATGTCATAGGATCATGACATTTATCAACATCATATTCATTCCTATCTCTCAACCTTGCCCATATAAGCAAGGCATCTCATGTACATTTGTATTCAAGCTTCATTCAAGCAATCAATCAATCTTGCATTGTGAAGCAAGCTTTCTTGCCATTCTCTCTCTTGTGGAAGTGGTTTTGGTCGCAACTGATCTTGGGGGTGTTGAGGAGTCACCATCAACTCCTACATGGTATGAGCACTCCAGGTGTTGCAGATTCCTTCCCAGATCTGAGGGTGATATTTTGGCTTGAAGATTTTTGCTGGGTGCAGATTGGGGTTTCAATAACCTCATGGTTGAGTTTCAGAAGGTTCCGCAGATGAATTTTGATTGTAAATTCGCCTATATTAGGGTAAAATTGTTTTTGAAGCAAAAAAAATTTTTGCTGGAATAACTCCCTGTACGGTACGATTTTCATATTTTCGCAAAAAAATATTTTGTTGAAAATATTTTCTGCGGTATATTGTTATAATTTTGGGGCAAAATTATTATTTTATCGGGCAAATTTTATTAAATATTTGGGCCATATTTATTCGAAATTTCGTGGGCATATTCTATTACTGGCGTGGACTCTGCATCAGCATTTGCAGGGTACGATCTATGGTGGTCGGCATTCATTGGATCCATCGGCCAAATATTGTACTCCATTGATAGGGTTTTGTTCCCGTCAGATCCTTTGGCATCATCTGGTACGAAGGACATCAAATCCGGCAGAGGTCCTATCGGTGGTCAAGTTTCATCGTAGAAATCTACGGGTTGTAGTCTGGCCGGAATCCTTTGTCGGCCCCTTCAATTCCCGCCGACCGCTTCTCCACTCTGGCTTTGATCCGTAGGAAGTTGGGTGTCATCATGGTACCCTAAGACTTTCTATGTCGGCATATGGTACCGCAGATCTGGGTGGTCATCACATCAGTCACCCTGTCATAAGGGTACATTTATTGGTGTCTTTCACATTCATTGCGGATTTCGTCCGATCAGTGGTTCGTGGTCTTCTTCCATCGGCTGGGTACGTGTGGTCACTGCAGTTAAGTGTTCGGTGCTGGCTCATTCACATTGGCCGGATTCATCTCCCCACAAGGATCGGGCTTAATCCTAGTCGCTGGCTTTATTCGCATTTGTTCGATCCTCTCATCCATTGGCATCACTGTGGCCGAGGAATCTACTGTACTCCGGTCAGGGTGTCGGCATATTCCAGATCTGGGTACCTTGGTCATCTCAGTCGGCGTACAAGGATATAGTATGGTCGGTTTTTTTATTGGCCTTTCTTAAAAGGTTTTTGTTATATAAAATTTTCCTTTTAAATATTTGTAATAGCCGACTTGCCTTTTATATTAAACTCTTTTCACCCTAAGTTTTTGGCCGACAGGTTTTCTAGCCCCTTAGCGGGTATTTTATTTTGCCTTTGTAAAGCTGGTGGTCATATTAGTGCCTAGGAGCCCGCCGACAGGTGCCTATTTTTGCTCCAATTTAACCTTTTTAGGTTTTTTGTTTGCCCCTAGCGCCCGGATTTTTGCACCAATTTAGTCTTCTGGTGCCTTGTGTAATTTTCTCCAAGTGCCTATTTATAGGCCTTTTTTTCATTTTTTCATAACTTTTGCATACGGAGGCAAAATTTTTCAAACGAAATATTCGGAAAGGTGGAGATCTGAATTTTTCAGTGGTGCAGATATTTTGCAGAGATTTTGCAGTTTTGTGCCTCTTTTTCCAGGTTGAAGCCCGATCATCATTTTTGCTTCCGAGCTCATATCTTTGTGCTCCGATCTCCGATTTTCTCCAAATTTGCGGCATCGGAAAGGTATTCGAGAGTACTTCAGATCTAATCATGCACTTTTTGCAGATTTGTTTCCAGATTTTCATATTTTCAGTTTGTAGCTGATTTGATAGTTTGGGATATATTGTTGTAAATTTGCAAAAAAAAGTGCAAATCTTGTTGGGACAAAGGGGTTGATTTCTTGTATTGTGAGGGAAATTTGTTGTTCTTCTCTTGTAATATCTCATTGTATCATGGATTTGACAAAAGTTGTACTTCTAACTCCATATAACTATCATGAGTGGAAATCTCAAATGGAGTTGTTATTGTTAAAATCAAAGTTGCAACGAATCACATTTGGTCAAGATCCAGAACCTGCAGGAGCAAAAGAGAAAAGAAAATGGCTTGATAGAAGGGATGAAGCTCTTGGTACTTTGAAGTTGTCCATTTCTCCAGATCTTAGATATCATGTTGCATCTTGCACTCATCCTAATGAAGCTTGGAATACTTTAGAGAGTCTCTTTGGTAAGCTAGATAAGATGAGGAAATTTAAGTTGGAGAATGAACTCATGGGTCTTAATCCTTCAGATTTTGACAATGTCCAAGATTTTTCTCTAAGCTCAATTCTCTTAGATTGCAATTATCTAATTGTGGGGTAACTAAAGAGGATGAACAGTTGATACTTTCTATTCTTGCTAAGCTTGGTCCTGATTATTCAGTGTTTGTTTCTACTTTCTATGCTACAATGGATGCTCTTGGAAATGCATACAAAATGCCTTCTCTTGATGAATTTGCAGCTCAACTCACAAGGGAACAAGCAAAGTTGGTACACATGGGCACATTGAAGTCTTCTAGATCTCATGCTCTTGTTGCAAAGGAGACAAAGGATTCAAGTGGCAAAGGTAAGAAGCAGAACAAGGCACCCAAGTCTAATGAGCAAGGTAAAGATTCTCCTTCACATAGCACTCCTGAGTCCACATCCTCTTCTAAAGAGGAATCATCTAAAAAGAAGAAGTCAAAATGTGCATATTGTAAAAGGTTAGGACATGATGAGCATAGATGTTATAATAAGAAGATTGATGAACTGACACACCTTCTTCAAAAGAATAACATTAAGCTGCCCTCATCAGTGTCTGCTACTTCTTCTTCAACATCTCAATCGACAGCTCCATCATCATCATCTCAGTCACAGGACACAGGATCTACTTCTGGGCTACACAAGATGAAAGGACAAGCACTCTTGGCCTCTACAAGTCTTACATCTCATAGATGGCTTCTTGATTCAGGGGCATCTCATCATATGGCATCTTCTATGGACATGTTCTCTTCTTTTGAGCCTTGTAATTCACCTCATATATTGATGGGTAATAATACATATATGAAGGTAAGTGGGAAGGGTTCTATTGATATGGGGGAAGGGAGCTTTCAATGATGTACTTTGTGTTCCTTCCTTGTCCACTAATCTCCTTTCTATTTACCAAATTACTCATGGGGGTCAAGGTAAAACAGTTGAGTTCACTCCAGATAGGGTGTACATAAGGGACTTGGAGACTAGGGATATTGTTGCTATTGGGATGGTTGATCATGCATCTCGTGTATATTCCTTTTCACATTTTGCTTCAGAAGATGATAATGTTCCTTTGACTGCATCACACACTTCATTGAGTGTGAACCATGATAGTGAGGAGAAGTTTGGTCATCTACACCTTGGTATTCTTGAGACCAGTGTTGAGCTTCCTACTCCTCCACCTCCTGCTTCTTCAGTCATTGATGCTTCTATTCAGCAGGATGATCATAGTTTTTCAGATCTTGCTTTGTGGGATGAGTATTTGACAGGGATTTCTAGCTTGTTCATAGAGTCTCATACTGCAGATTTGGAGGACACACTTGAGGGGATTTCTCTCCTCTTTGATGACAGTTTCAGTACAACTGTTATCCCATCTTCTTTGTCTTTGGAGATTGACATTCATGAGTCTCCTCCATCACTTGATTTGTCATGTTTCTTGGTTCAGTTTGACCATGATTCTATTGTGGCTCATTCAAGCTTGGAGGATCTTCATCAGTTTTCAGAGGCATACATGTTGAGCATTCATGCTTCCTCCTTTCAGTTGGACATGGAGTGGCTTCTACATCAGCTTATGAACTTGTTTCTTCCTAAGGGAAGATGTGTTGCTTGTAGACATTGGGTCATCTTTTGTTTTCAGGCATTCTTCATCAGCATTGGAGCTTCTTCATCATGGGGGGGATATCTTATCTCTCTACTTCCTTCTTATGGGGGGGTATTTGATTGTATATACATGATGCATGTTGTCCTTGGGGGGTATCATTGAGTCCTCCATACATCATGTTTCTTTTGTTTTGTTTTCTCTCTTTTGGAGAGGAGTTTTGTCCCATTGGGTTTTCTCCTTTTCTCCGCTTGTGAGAGATTGCATCATTTGCATTGTAAATGGGTACCTAACATGGCCTAGTGGCCGGGACCCATAGTCATAGTCTTTGCAAAGTTTACATAATAATCTTCTCCCTAAGTTGCACTTAAGGGGGGGTGTTGGTGTGAATAATTGTCTTGTACCTAGTTAATTCATCCACTAGGTAAATTAGGGGACATATTCACATGGTTAAGTTTACTTAGGTAAAAGATTCCTTCTAGAAGTCTTAGTTGGCTTATCTAGAACTTATCTTATCTAGCTAGGATGCATCATTTCCTAGGTGATTAGGTTGTTGGTTGTCTCATGTCATAGGATCATGACATTTTTCAACATCATATTCATTCTATCTCTCAACCTTGCCCATATAAGCAAGGCATCTCATGTACATTTGTAATTCAAGCTTCATTCAAGCAATCAATCAATCTTGCATTGTGAAGCAAGCTTTCTTGCCATTCTCTCTCTTGTGGAAGTGGTTTTGGTCGCAACTGATCTTGGGGGTGTTGAGGAGTCACCATCAACTCCTACAAAAACACACATATAAACAAACATAACATGATGGGATGGCATATTGCACGGGGCCCACCAAGATGGATGATAAAAGTGATGAAATCGGTAGACGGAAGAAAACATCATGGTAAGGGAAGTGAGGAGATAAAGGTTACGTTAGCTCATTTTTCTTGACTAACCAATTGGGTTGTTATGTCTAGAGGATTTTATAACATTGTGTGGGTTGTAGGTTTCTTAACACCCAGTGTTTTCCAATTTCATTACATTCTTACTATCTAATAAATAAAAGATTCTCAAGACAATCACAAAACATACCAAATTGAGGTGAGGGGTGAGTAACCAATTAGGTTGTTACTTGTAAAGGGTTTTAAAACATTATGTGGGTTGTAGATTTCATAAAACAAGTACTTTACAACTTGGAATTTTATAAAACAATATAAATTCCTTGAAAATATTTTGTTAATTAGATAGTAAGAATGTAATGAAAGGAACTATTTTATAAACACCCAATGTTTTCCAACGACCATTAACACTCTGTATGATTGCAAGTTGGAAAACACAGTGTAAGGTGAGTACTTGATTTATGAAACCTCCAACCCACATAATGTTGTAAAACCCTCTACACACTGGAGCCAAATGAAAACACTCATTTTTCCTGCCACTTCGAATTTGCTGGCATGGTGGCTTGTGTGAGAAGATATATGTGCATTGTGCAAGTGGGAAGGATAACATGAATAAGACATACATTTTAAATTGTAACAAGTATTATTACTGGAAAACACTCTGTGTTGGGGGTTTTTTCATTCTATAGGTTGAAAGCGAAAGGTTGAAGAGAACGGGGTGGAGTTGCAAGTGGGGGAGATGAAAAAAAAAACAAATTGAGGTGAGGGGCTTTTTTATAAGTGATTGGGTTGTTATATCTAAAGGGTTTTAAAAAATTATGTGGAACCTTGCAGATCTCAAAAAACTAGCATTTTCCAACCTTGAATTTTATAAAATAGTATGAATGTAATTTAGATATTATGAATGTAATGAAAGGCACCTTATAACAAGTCTTACAGAGAGTAAAAATTTAATTTCAATTTCTAAATATGATCCAAATATACATGCACAGTATGATTGTAGGTTGGAAAACATAGTGAGAGTTGACTACACGATTTATGAAACCTCCAACCCACACAATGTTGTAAAACCCTCTACACACTGAAGCCAAATACGTTACTATGTGTTTATAAAGTGGTGCCTTTTATTACATTGCTATGGTCTAATAACAAAATCTTTTCAATACATTCATACTATTTTGTAAAATTCTAGGTTGTAGAACACTGGGTTTTACAAAACTTGCAACCACTTAATGTTTGAAAACCCTTTACAAGCAACACACTTTAATGTTTGAAAACCCTTTACAAACAACAACCCACTTAATGTTTTAAAACACTTTATAAAAAACCCCTACAACTCCTTTCCAAGCTTGACAACAACCTTGAAAATGAGAATGTCAAAAATGGCAACGTTTTGGGCTTTTTGTCCATTCCAAATTATGATTTTGAAAACTTGCTAGCGTAGAACCCACATTGTGTCTTCCTTTCTAGTTTCTCTAAATGTTATTCATTTATTCAATGAGAAAATTAAAATGGAAAAATTAAAAACCTCGACAAAAAAGCATAGAAACAACTCTGGATTTCAAATGAAAACCCCTTTTTGCAAAAAATCCCTTGGAAACCCATCACTGAAACCCATCTTCGCAATGAATAGTCATTCAATTCTTCATAGTTCCTAGGTAGAATGGGAAAATGGCATATATTTTAGGCAGATATACATACTTGCTAGCTAGCTACCCACGCCTATCAAATGTGTTTTGGTAGGGAGTGTGTCCACTCTGCTTTGGCCTCTAAATGCCTATAACTCCCTTCCATGCTCCCCAACAACCTCCCAAATGTGAATGTAAAAAATGGAAACATTTTCAGCTTTCTATCCATTCCAATTTTTTATTTTCAAAAAATTGTCAGCACTACCACACTTTTCAAGCAATAGAATAGGTGACGACACTCAAAACAACATGTGCCAAGCATCCATTAGCTTAGTCCATCAAGTCTTTTCATCAATGTGTTTTGTCGCAAAAGTGGGATAAGGGATGGGATGTTATGTTATAATGTTTATACATTGATGCATTTTATGAGAGATTAGCTTCTCCCTTAATTATTTAGATAATTTTAAATTAAAATTTCTTCATTATTAATAAAATGATGAAATTAAAGTACATTTACTTTGTGCATAAGTATATAAACTAGTACTCTAACTCTATCATCAGTTTTATCCTCCACCACGTCAAAACAATGGAAGGAGGGACTCGCAAGGAGTTACATGTTTTGAGGTGATAGGTGTAATGCAATGGGACTCTAACCATGATGCATCTCCCTCAGCCTAGGGCATATGCTTATAATGGCATTAATGTCATGAACGATAAACATGAAAAATGGAAAAATGGTGGATAAAAAGTGAATGGATAAGAAGACTAATAATGATGAACAATCAAGATCAATTTCATCATCTTGCATTCTTTATCCAATGATCTGTGCAGTTGATTTATGCCGAAGGCATATCCAATATGAAGAAGAGCAAGCTAACTTTTGAAATCAATATTTCACCCTTTTCGATAAGTTAGGGAGATGATCATAGCGATCATGTACATTTATTCTGTCGATCTTCTTTTCCACCTAGTTTTATCTTTTAATATTTACCAATCATTTTGCAATGACTTTGTATTTGTGTCGTAGACAAAAGTACCCTTCGCTTGACATTGGATTAATTCACAATAAAATGGACTTAATGAGGCCTTAATCTAATGTTGTGAGGCATTTTAGGCATCCACATTAGGTCTTGGACCCTTACAAATCGAATAACATGCTTTTAATGACGTCTTGTAAAGGTGTTGTAAGATACTTTTATACTTTTCTAGACTTAATGAACCCATTTCTCCCTAATTCAACATTATAAAATGTGTTTAATAACATTATCACACCAATTTAGAAGGCTTGTAAAATAGACTTAATGTTAAACTAGTGTTGTAATGTGTTTTACACATTCACATTGGTTCTTGTGCCTTCCTAGGCTAAGTGGACCTCATTTTAGTGTTGTAAAGTGTATTTAATCACACTTTCACATTGAATTATATGTCCCAAGCCCTAAATGACTTTTAAATCATCACTAATAGGCCCCTATCAACCCATATTATGCATCATGAGGCTTAATTTGATGAAATACTCGACATAGTCATCATATAAACCTAATTTTCTTAGTTCTTGGCATTCCAACTAGCAAAAATAGCCCCTATGGGACCCATTCGCCATGCATGGTGAATCAATCCCATCCAGGTGGGACCCATTTTCCAAGTGTGGTGAATGAGTCCCATTTGGCCCAATTTTGACCTTTGAGTGGGAAAAAAGTGAAATTTGAGTTTAATATTGCTTCATGCCGGCCTCTGATGAGGTATTAATAGGAAAAATAGGTGAATTTCCTATAAAATCACCTCTCTAAGCTCATTTTTACATCCATTAACTTACTTCACATCCATTTTTCATTATTCATCCACCAATCTTTCATCTCAAGTCAAGCAACTTAGGGTTTTGTCATTGCAAGTCATCAAGAAAGCTTCTAAGGACATTCAAGGGTTGATTCTTCATGTTTTGCTGCAAACTTTCAAGATCAAACATCATGGAAAGGTAATCAACTCCATTATTGCATGTTTCATTATGTTCTTTCATCATTTTTTTTTAATTACCTAAAAGGGGTTTGACCTTGAGGCAAACCCCCATGCACTAGCATTCAACTTTTTTCTCTCTTGCATTTTGTGTTTGCAGATTTAGGACTCTTGGAATCTTGGAAATATTTGAAGATCAAGTTACAAAGTTGCTCAAGTCTTCTCCTCATTCAACAAGTCAAAATATCAACAAAAACTCATTTTCAGGTCCCCGTAAATCAGAGTTTCAGAAGCGGACACTTGTAGGAAGTGAAAGTGTAGATCAAAAGCTTTAGAATCCACCTTTAAAAATACAAAATTTCAAAAGTGGACTCATTCACCATGGGTGGCGAATGAGTCCCACCCCAAGGTCAGTTTTGTGTTTTCTACATTTTCAGATACCCTTTTGTCATAAATAGGTCCTGGCTCAATTTTACAAAACTGGGACTAATTCACCTAAAATGGTGAATGAGTTCCACCAAGCCTAAAAATTAGCATCAACAGTGTTTCAGAAGTAATTTCTAATCCCCTTCAAGCTTTCACGTGCACACTTCAAGTTTCATTCATTTCTAGTTCATTGTTCCACTACACAATTTTTTTTCAAACATCACTTGCTTCTTAGGTTTTGCATTCATATTCGATCAATTTCATAGTTTAGTTGCACTTAGACCATCTCATTTAGCCTAAAAAACATCACACATAACATAATTTGAATGAACCCTTTGGCATTTTTGGTCTTACTCTCTCCTTTTAGGTGAAAAACCCTAGAAGAGTTAGAGAGTCTTGTGGTGCCAAAAATCTATGGTTCATTATTGAACTTGTAGCTCATGATCTTTCTCTATATTCCCCACTCCTCTTTGTCTACATTGAAGATGTTATTGCCGAGTAGGTCGTGCAAAATTTTGTTAAAGATCTTACCTTTGGGATTATTCTCAAATCGAGTGTTCATTATGTGCTCTATGTTCTCTCGATTGGTCCTGGCACCCAAACGCCAAATTGTCATGGTCTGTGTGGGTAAATCTCTTAATAGCTTTGTATACCATTCACAGAGCCTGGTTTAATTTTTCCATAATGAAATCATGCAACCAATGAAAGGATACGATTTATGTTCAAAAAAATTATCAGATCTCCTTCGTTTCACGATGAAAACTCCACATATGAGCACAACAAATCCCCAAATTATAACATCCATAGATCTATAGCAAGAAAAGCCTTGTTTGGAGCTGTACCAATTGAGTATGATAGATTTATAAGATTGCAAATCCGTCTAATTTTTTCATTGATTTATTTGGCATCGAACTATTTTGATCACATGTTTGTGTGTTGTCCAGAAGTTGGAGACACAAAAGCATTATGTTTGATTTTTTTTTCACATGCTTGTAGCTACTACATATTTACTGGCCTTGTGTGTAATATTTTAATCACAAATTTGTGAATCTCCTCCACTATTTTTACATGGATGACGTATACGCTGAGGCCTTCATGTCGATCTTTAGGATTCTTGAACAATTTCCTACCTAATTTGGGACCTAGTCTTATGACACTTTCATCTATTCCCAATGAACTCTATTGAATGTTTGATTCCTTAAATGAAAATGGTGATAGAAGCCTTGCTCTACATGAAATCAATTACTTTCTCAACAAGCTTGGAATAAATCTAACAAAAGAAGAGTTAGAGTGTATGTTTATGAGTGTTTCTCATTAAAAGATGGTAGATTAACATTTGATGAATTTGGTAAGCTTTTCCAATCTTTTATGGATGATAGTAGGTATAGTATGAGTAAAGGTAGTAATGAAGAGTGTTATAATTTATCCCTAATAGAGGCATTCAAAGTTTACAATTTGAATGAAGATGATATATTTATTCTAAGGAACTTCAATAAGTAGTGTGTAATTTGGGATTGATAAAGTAAGGTGGGCATTACTTCGAGGATTTCCAAAGAATGATATGCATATATGATGAGAATTTTGATGGCTTTATATGATTCTCTAAGTTTAACATGATGATGGTCATCAATTCTAGAGGTTTAGTTTTATAAGGGTTTCTCATTTTGTGTATGTACCATGTGAACATTCTTAGATGAGTCACTATATTGGTGTCAAAAATATAAGTTTTGTGTTTAAAGTGAACAACCAGTATTTGTATGTTATTTAGGATATATAAGATAATTTGTCTATCGTGTCTATTTTAAATCAAAGATAAATTTTGCAATTTTTTTAGCATCTGGCAGTGCAAGTTTCAAACAATTTGGTCTACTATTTTAGAGTTGAATTTTGTGCATTTTATTTGGTGCATCATCTTTTCAAGGTCTTCTTATTAGTTCTAAGATTAAATCATATTCGGATTAATAATTCTTAATGTTATTTTGTGATCATCACAAGTATTTTAAACAAGTTAAATAATTTGAACCTTTTTCAAAACACATGGTTTTATTAGGGGATTGATTTAGAATCCTTTTTAGGTATATTTAGATTTGACATGCTTTTAGGGTGAACATTATTTTCATCATATGGAAAGACAAATTCTATTTTATTTTCAAAAATTAAGTTGATACTAATTATGCTTTATACTAAGGTAATGATTTGTTCTAATGTGATTATATAGATCTAGGTGCAAGCTAGTAAAGTTACACTAGATGTGACACATATTCAAATACTTTTGGATCACTGGGAAAATGTCCTTGTGCATGATTGTTAGATTCCCTTCAACCACTACCTCTAGTTGAAGTTGTTCTTCATGTCATGGGTGTCATTAGAGATGTACTCAATCTTCTCGTGAAGAAAAAGATGCCCATTCTCATGCTTTGCAACCTCTTGTAAATTAAGGGTTTTACTTCATCAAATTGTATTCATCGTCAGCACTCAGATTTTTGGATTATCAATCCCAATTTATTTATTGCAAACATAAAATGAGTCTATTGTTAATCGAAATTGATTATCATCCTAATTAAAAGGTTTTTGTTTTAGTCATGTCTTGATCCTTGTAAGTGAATGCATAATTGTTTTGAAGCTATCACTTCTCCATTTAGACTTTGGTTGCACAAACATCATTTCATAAATGACCTACCAAGTGACCTCATGTACTGTATAAATGCATGAAAAAAAAACTAAAAATTTTCCTAATTTACATTCTACACTGTTCGGCGTACCCATGGCACACTAAGGTGCGATTGCTAGTTTAGCAAATTAGATCGTCCTACTTAACAGAATAATTAAAGTGTTACCCAATTGTATGCAGTAAATTCGTTTCAGTTGAAATAAAAATGTCGGTTGTTACAGACAAGAGGGCGCTGGTCAAATCTCGTAGCTTGATATTGTGTACATAAGGCGATCGTTGACTCATTACTTTTTGGACTCATCCCGGTCGGATCTTTATTTGAATTCCTTATAATGCATACTTAGAGCGGTGGTTGCTTCAATCCTTTGTCCATCCTTCGTTAGAGTCTAAATGGTTAATCTCACTTTTCTTTTCCGCGTTACCGTCTGCGCCATTTTATTTCGGAGCGCGCTATGTGTCGATCCGCAGTACGAAAATTGCAAAAGTAATCAAACGTGTGGCAGCAGAAACTTTACGTTTCCTTTCGGCTTAGGCAGTCACAGGTGTGGTCTGCCAATGTTTCAGATCGACTGTGTCCAGAACATCCGTCCAGTAATTGTAATAGGGAGCACCAACTACACAATATTACAGGTTTTCTATGAAAATAAGACGTTTACGGTAAAGATGACAAGAATTTTCAAGATTGCACATTTTCTAATCTGATAGATTCAACCGGGGATGCGGGCAATAGCATTTTTACTATGACAAATATAAACAACGCAAGTCTAGAAGTATATATGTGTGACGAGAATTGTTTACCTTATGGATCATTCCCGCCAGGGTATCTGAATATGTCATGTTCCCCAAGAATGTTGACAGTTCCAACAGCAACAATGAAATGGGTTTTTCCAGAAGAACGAGCGCAGAGTTGTAGAGATTGTGAAAAAAGTAAGGGTTTTTGTGGATATGGCGCTCCCATTGAAGGGAACTCTGCTTGCTTTTGCCAGGATGGAACTCATTCAAAGCACTGCGCCCAAGGTATTATGTTTCCTTCAAATATCTTTTTTTCTCTTTCTCAGCTTATATTTTATATCTGTAACAATCCCAATGTTTGAATGTGTGGAATTATAGGTCGAGCTGGTAAAATAGGAGTCGTCATAGGTGTTGCCATTGGAACGGTCGGCTTGCTGATAGCTGCAACAGTGCTCGTAGTTTATTATCGGAATTCAAGGCCTACTTCCGATGTGGAGCAATTCATTCATGACTGTGTTGATGAAATGCCCCGCTGATATTCATATTCTCAACTGAAGAAGATCACCAGCAACTTTACAGATAAATTGGGGGAAGGCGGTTTCGGTGTGGTGTATAAAGGAAGGCTCTCCAGTGGTAATATGGTTGCTGTAAAAATTCTTGATCGGTCGAGACAAAGTGAGAACCAGTTCATGAACGAAGTTGCCACCATCGGAAGGATCCACCATGTTAATTTGGTTCGGCTGATAGGTTATTGCTTCGAAGAACCTCGAAGCGCACTTGTCTATGAGTACATGTTAAATGGGTCTCTGGAGAAGTTTATATTTGCAGGAAAGGGAAAAAAAGAGAGGCTAAATTGTTATCAATTGTATTCAATTGCTTTGGGCGCAGCTCGTGGAATTGCATATTTACACCAAGATTGCAACAGCCGCATCATCCATTTCGACATTAAGCCTCACAATATATTATTGGACGCCGACTTCACACCCAAAGTAGGTGACTTTGGTCTGGCTAAACTGTGTGGAAAGGGAGATGATCATATATCTATTACGACAACGAGAGGAACGCCAGGATATGCTGCACCAGAGCTTTGGTACAGAAACTTGGGTCCTGTGACGGACAGGTCAGATGTTTACAGTTTTGGAATGGTGTTGTTGGAAATTGTTGGAGGAAGGAAGAATTTTGAAGAGCAGGTGAGCCGGTCCAGTCAATTTTATTTTCCAGAGTGGGCATTCAAATTGGTAGGAAACGGGGATCTAGAGAAGAGAAGGCAAAGCGGCTAATAAAAGTAGGACTGTGGTGCATCCAACACAATTCTATAGATCGGCCAGGGATGAGCAGCGTGGTTCAAATGTTGGAAGGAAATGGTGACGACGTGGCTGCTCCCCCCTTCCCTTTCGCCTCCTCACCTTCACCGGAAGTACCGTTCCTTTCATCTTCTGTAGAAGAAACGTCTATCATAGACTTTAGTAGCGCAAGTCATTAAAATAAATAAATTAACTGGTGAAATGTAAAACACGTGTTTTGAAACTTCAGCCAGATTAGATTGTGCTTTTTATTATTCCAGCGAAAATTATGAAGAAAGCCGTAGAATCTACAAATGTCAAATGGAGGCGCCACCAGTATCATTGAAGTTTTTGTCCTTGATTGTGATAGGTTGCTTGAAAGGAAGGTTTTAGTCATACTAAATTGGCTCATTTTTCAAAGGCGTGCTCGGTAGACAAATTACTTGCAATCAAAATTTCTCCGACCACGCTGGAAAATGTCGTCTATTATTAAGCAGTCGTATTCAAATGAATTAGAAAATTAGAGGTGTCAAAGTTTTTAAAATAATTTTTACCTTGAATTATTTAATAAGCATCATTATACTTTTTTAATGTATGATATGTTGAATGAGGGTTCGAGTGATTTTATGGTCGCATAAAAGAATAGTATTCTTTATAAGACTATGTCATATGTGCTTAGCTTGAGTTTATTTTACTATGATGATAAGATAGATAATGCATCAAAGTTGACAAAAATAACAATATAATTTATCAAAAGTGTTTTTGAAAAACATAAAAATAAATAATGGTGAATGAATAATTTATTATGGGAGTTATATAAATTATTTTTTTGAGGTTTTGGACAATCTCAAACTTTAGATTATTGTGTTTCTCTTTTATTTTTTACAATTATGATTAGACTACTTTTTAAATGACTTTCGTTGTTCTTGTAATGTTATTTGAACATTGGGGATAAAATGATCATCTGTAACGATAGATTAGAATACATAATTTGAATTTTAATCTCCAAAAGAAGAATGGAATGGAAAAAACAACAAAACAATGAAACTTCTAAATATGTTTGAAATAATGTGGTGGAAGGTGCAAATTCTACATCATGAGCAATGGATAGGTTAATATTTTTTTCTATTTAGAACTAAGAAAATTAGAAGATGGTAGGTAGGGAGGTCCTAAGGAAGGACAAAATCATTCAAGCATGCAAGAAAAACCAAAAATAGTGTCGAATGAACTCAACATTGGCATGTAAAGGGGTGGGTAAAGGAACTCGAGTCCCAACATGGATTTTTGCATGGTGAAGCTTCCATGTAGCAAATTGGGAGTATAAGTGTGTGTTTTCTTGACAAATTTGAAGATATATCTTGTTCCATTTAACCTAATTGAACTTACACTTCCAAACTAATT
Organism: Sequoia sempervirens; assembly: GCA_007258455.2. Taxonomy (NCBI): domain Eukaryota; kingdom Viridiplantae; phylum Streptophyta; class Pinopsida; order Cupressales; family Cupressaceae; genus Sequoia; species Sequoia sempervirens. The sequence goes on along the minus strand of VDFB02382361.1, from coordinate 35,237 downwards.
TTAGCTGATATACAATGGGCAAGGAATGTAGGATATTTTGTCAACCAACTTAAGGGGGAAGGTTTGTATGCTATGTCCACTAGGTTATCTCTAATATTTAAGGAAATTGGAATGGTGGAAAGTGGAAAGCATAGAAGTTAGGAAAGATAAGCTTCTAAAGTTCAAGCACAAGTAACTTGCCTTTATAGCTAAGGTTGAATCAAAATTTGAGTTGGCACCATGATTTCCAATTTAAGCTTGTTAAATCCCATATGCCCCAAAAGAGTAGATGCCTTTTCAAAAACTTAGGATAATACATTATGGTTTTCCAATCAGATGGATCAATAAGTTTCACTAGATAGAGGAAGTGGGAAAGATAAGTCCATAGCTATGGGGCCAATCAAACCATGAGAATTTAGATGAGACCAATTTCCAAGAGTTACAAATGATGTTAAGGGGGTTAACCCATGAGTCTTAAAAAGGGGAGATATCTAGATCATACCATTCCAACAAATTATCCATGGATTAATTCTTTGATAGTAGTTTACATACAAAAATGATATGTATATCCAAGGAGAATCCTCCAAATCCCTCATAATATATTTGGTTGTAAACAAGACACATTAGGTATACAAGAACTAATGATACCTAAGCTCCCTTTTTCCTTCAAAAGGATGTACTATGACCAAGGTGTGATAGTCATGCCTTTCTAATTGCCTCATTTGACCCATAGTTAATTTTTAAATGGAAATGCCAAATGGGATGTTGAGGTGTCTAGAAATGGTGTCATTTTTCACCTCTTTCCATTCTTTAGGAATTCATGATGGATGGGATATGGGATGTGTCATCAAGAATTAATTTTTTGCATTATTGATTGAAATCCTAAGACCATATAGTAGCGACTCTAGAATATCTAAGTATTATTCGCCTGTTCAACAAAATTTTCAATGCAAATCATGTTTTATCATCAACAAAGTGCTAATTGAATTTCTTAGCATTACCAAGAAAAGAGATGCCTTTGATAAGGTAATTTGTTTGAGAATTTTGGAAGATATATATATGAGGGTGTCATATACAAGAACATAAGGAACAACGTAATAGGATAGCCTTGGTGGATATATTTTAATGGGGGAAATTAAGGGGAAAGAGAAATATTAGTTGACAATCCATTGTTTGCATCCATAAAGAAAATTTTGACATGAACATGTCTATTATGGGGAAAAAGTTTCATTTTAAAATTTCAATATTGAAGGGATAGTAGATGCAATCATAAGTCTTGTGAAAATCAAGTCTAATGATGACAATATCCTAGGACATTTTTTGGGCTCATTATATCATCTCCCAAGCTAGCACCAAATCGTCTAATTTATAATTATCTACCACTTAAGAATCCAATTTGATTGGATCTCATAGTTTCTTGGGTACTGTATTTGATTCTTCTAGCGAAGGCATTGACAATAATATTATATGATGTGTTAAATAAGATGATGGGGTACCAACCATTTATCATGTCCTCTTTTCTTCCCTTGGGAATGAGTTTAATCAATTTGTAGTTAATAAAATCTCCTAACATGATCTAGTTTCAACGCTTTTAAAATAAAACATTGTAGAACTATTCCCAAATATGTGAACTCAATTTATTCTTGTAAAATTTAGCTAGAATTCATCCATTTCAAGACATTTTTCAAATCCATATGATACATAGTTGTTTCAATCTCCTTCAAATAAAAGTGTTGATCAATAAAGGTACTATATTCAAGATCAATTTTGTTGGGGTATATAGCTCACCATGTTATGCTCAAGTATAAGAATGAGATGATCATTGGCTAGTATAAAGTTGTTTACAATAATCATGAAAGGTCTTCTATACTAAGATGAACCATTAGTAGTTTTTATGATTAAGATGTACTATTTTCTATGTTTATATGTAGAATAAATTTATTGGAAGAAAAATATGGATCCCTTATCACCGTCGTTTATCAATTGGAGTCAAGATCACATTTGAACACCTTTTCCCTTATATAAAAAACCATCTTCTAAAGAAGAAATTCTATGTGATAAGTTGACTACTGGAGGGGGATACTAAGAGGGCTGTTGTCCAATAAGTTTCTTTCATTTCCAAGCTATCCTTTAAGAAACTTCTTAAAATTATTTGATATTTATCCCTAATTCTCTATCCATAAACATAAAGAAAAAATTACATCAAGTGATGACACCAATTATGTTGAGGTTAAAGTTCAATGTTTAAAGTAGCCAAAAGGCCATCAATATAATCTAAGTGGTTTTGAAAATGGGTCACGTTCAACTTAGAGGGAATCTCATTGGGAAAATCAAAGGCTCCAAAAAAGGATATAATGATGAAGATTGGGGAGGTAGTTTGAAATGGGAGGTGAAGATGAACTCATTGAAATTATAAGAAATGTTTTTAATATTAGTTCATTTAATTTTTTGAGATGTGATACATTTTATTATAATGATGTAGTGGGTTATCACTTGGAATAATATAAAAAATTGGACCTTTCATCTTAATTTGGAGGCTTTCTTACCTTAGTTTGTTTTGGGCCTCTTTTCACATCCATTCCTTTCTCTATGCAATGCACTTCCTTTTCTAAAATATTTTCACTTTGATTCAATTGTTATCCCAATATTTATCCTCTATGATTGAATAATGAGATTTGATAGTTGAAGCACAATACTTGTATATAAACCAGTGTACATTTACTTGTAAATATTTTAATTCATAAATATCTATATTATAATATTTTAAAAAAGAATTATAACACCAATTCATTAAAAATATGTGGAACAAGATTAGATCCAAAAAATTTAAGGTGAAGTTTTAAATAGGAAATTTAAAAATATATATATAATTATGGTCAAAGTGCTATGCATCAAGAGTTATAGAGTCAATACAAAGAGATGACAATCACAATTAGTGAACTTCTTCTGGCCATTGAATAGATCTTGACTATCAAGAATCAACTCCTACCATACAATGACTTCTTCATTTTATTCTTCATCAAATTACATTATATTCTTCATAAGAGATAAACATATATACAAAAGAGAAGACAACACACATGCAACAATACAAAAAATAAATCTAATGTTTAATAAGAATTTATAAATAGACAACTCTCTCAAGATAACTTAATTAACTTATACCTAAGATTATTAAAAAATTAAAAAAATCAGACTTAAAAATCGATAAAAATTCCTAAAATGATAGAATCTTTCTTTCAATACTAAATACAATCTACACTCTAAAATCACTCTCATGCAATTTGGTCAGCTTATTTAGTTTGGAAGAGACTATCAATCCAATATATTTCAAATTGATTGAAGATTTTATTGTAATTTGTATGATGGTTATTAATCCAGCTTTCTCTAGATGACAAGATTTCGAAGCTTCCTCTCATTCTTCGGTCAACAATGAGTAGGAATATTGCAAAAGTAATAAAAAAACTTGAGCCACACAATAACTTCAGCCAGACTACGATCTACAAATGTCAAACGAAGACGTTAGCAATAGCATTAAAATTTTGTTCAATTGCTTACTGTCTTGACTGTAATGCAATCGCATTAAATAGATATTAGTCTAGAGGTTATTTACGATAGATAAGAAAATAAAATAACTCTTAAGTAAATAAAATAACTCTAAATTACTATCTTTTGTCATTTTTTAAATTGATATATTTAAAATATCTATACTATTTATAATAATATAATATATTATATACTATTTATTTAATATTAAATTTATATTAAATCTATATTTAAAAATTTAAACTTAGACATATGTAAAGATAAAATAAGTTATAAATAACTCATATTAACACTAAAATTGCATTATTCAATTTTGTTTTTAAGTTGAATTTGTATAGAGGACATAAGAGAATACATCACAAATAGTTGCATAGATTAAAAAACACACTAGATGATGCAACTTAATTTAGGATTAGGTTTAAGGCACAATCCTCTTGACAATTAAAGTATAGCAAAATCTATTGCATCTACTTAATCTTTCTTCTTTGTCCAAATCTCAAATTTGAGTCTTTTCTCACAAATACTTTTTGTATTCTAATGATTGAGATTTTTACTGAATCTTACATTATTAATATTTAAATTAATGAATGTATTATATTATTATATAAATATTACAAACTTATAATACAATATACAAACTATTTTGAAAGAAACAAATAAAATAATTACATTCCAAAAGAAAAAAAATCAAACATATTATGCATCTAAGTGTAATTTTAATATTTTTATGGAAATCCTAAGACACTTCCTCCTAAGGAGAGACCTAGACATCTAGACAATTAGTGAGTGATTTCTAGATTGTTGTACTACAAAATTGGCACCACTTGTTTTCAAGAGAGTTCTAATAGTGACCAATGGGCTCCACTTGATTAATGCTATAAGATTTCCACAATCCATATGTAATACAAAATTGGCATCACTTGTTTTCCAAGTTCTAATAGTGACTAGTGGGCTCCACTTGATTAATGCTATAAGATTTCCACAATCCATATGTATTACAAAATTGACACCACTTGTTTTCATAGAGTTCTAACAGTGATTAGTGGGATCCACTTGATTAATGCTATAAGATTTCCACAATCCATATATTATCTATTTGCTGCTCCACTTATTCAGTGCATCGTGAAAATATATAGTTATTATTCCCGATTTATTTAAAGATAAAAAGAGTGTACTGAGGCATATCAATAATAGAGCGATTGTTGATTTATTCCTTTTTGGACTCATCCTAATGTAATCTATATTTGAATTCTCGGTAATGAATAATCGAGTAGTAGTTGGTTCAATCTTTTTGTCCATCCTTCACTAGATCCTAAATGCTTCCTCTCACTCTTCTGTTTGGCGTCACCGTCTGTGCCCTTTTATTTTGCTGCTCACTATGTGTTGATCCACAGTACGAATATTGCAAAAGCAATCAAACATGTGGCAGCACAAAATTCATGTTCCCTTTCGGCATAGGTCACCATAGTTGTGGTGTGGCAAGCTTTCAGCTCAACTATGTACAGAACGTACGTCCAGTAATTGGAATAGGGAACGACAGTTACACAGTATTATAGTTTTTCTATGATAATCAGATGTTTACTCTAACAGATGACAAGAATTTCCAAGATTGCACATTTTCTAATCTGTTCGATTCAACTTGGGACTCAGGCAATGGCATTTTTAATATCATCAATGTAAAAAACACAAGTCTAGAAGTATATATGTGTGGTGAGAAATGTTTACCTTATGGATCATATCCACCAAGGTATCTCAACATGTCATGTTCGCGCAGAATGGTATAGCCTTTCCAATTCGGGGTACTTCTTCATCTGTTTTTGCCAGGATGGTCCTCATTCAAAGCAGTGCTCCAGAGGTATTATTCTTCATTCAATCATCTCGTAATAACCCTTTTTGTTTCTTTTTCTTTCTCAGCTGATAGGATTTATCTGTACCGACGTGCTTGTTTGAATATGTGCAGGCCGAATGAGTAGAAGAGGAGTTGTATTAGGTGTTGCCATTGGAATGGCTGGCATGTTGATAGCTGCAACAGGGCTTGTGGTTTATTATCAGAATTCAAGGCCTACTTCCGACATGGAGCAATTCCTCCATGATTATGTTGAGGACATGCCTAACAGATATTCATATTCTCAACTAAAGAAGATCACCGACAACTTTGCAGATAAATTGGGGGAAGGCGCTAACGGTGTGGTTTACAAAGGAAGGCTCTCCAGCGGTAATATGGTGGCTATTAAAATTCTTGGTCATTCGAGACACTATGAGGACCAGTTCAAGAATGAAGTCAGCACCATCGGAAGGATCCATCACGTTAATTTGGTTCGACTGTTGGGTTAGGGTGATCTCACAATAGTGGTTTACAATTTTTGGCCAAATTGGACACTGAAATTATTATTTTTTACTAAATTTTTACATTCGGGCACCTATAGCTGCTAAACTGTGAGGAATTTGAAGATGATGCAAACTAGAGTCTCGTCACATTTTTTCTGTAGATTCTAAAAATATTTTTTTCAAATTTTTTGGAATCAGATTGCACCTCTTTTTCCATCTCCCACAAAAACTAATTTTTTTTCAAAATACAACATTTTTAAAAAGTGACGCACACCGTATAACGCATAACTTTTTTTTCCATGAAGGATAAAATTCTAATTCTTTCAAATTTAGATTTGTAACTCCGATATCTAGTGCTTCCACTTGGTTAGATAGTTTTTAATTGAATTCTTTTTCTTAAATCAAGTTTCAAAGTGCAACCAATTACAATTTAGACATAGCGCGACCGTATAACGCGTAACTTGTTTTGTATATATCGAAATTCAATTTTTTTTTTGTTGGATCGAGGACTTCAATATTTGGTGCACTCATATTTTTCAAAGTTTTTTTTTGATAATATACTAATTTTCCACATGTGTAGAACAAAGACCTTCATTTTCGGTGAAGAACCTATGTTTAATAAAACTAAAAAAACAAATACATAATAAAATAAAAACATACAAAATTACATTCATTAGATAGGTCGTTCTGAGGACTATTTAATTCCAGAAGGGTTTCTGAAGACTTCTCAATTTTCATCTTCAACCCGAGCTCCGAAGCGTAAAAAGGTAGACTATTTCTGTGTCTCAGGAGGGGGATGAGGGGCAAGGGGGGTTCAAGTGAACCCCTAGAGGTTCGCTCAAACCAGGGTTTGGCCGAACCCTGGTTCAAGCGAACCTCTTCAAGGGGGTTTGCTCGAACCCCTTTGCTATGCATTTCTTTTTGTTTTTTGGCGGCCAAAATTTAAAGGGGTTCACTCAAACACTGGTTCGAACAAACCCCTAATGCATTCGGTCGAACCAGTAGGTTCGTACAAACCCCAAAATCACTTTTTTTGCTTTGGGGTCATTTTTTGTGAGTTTTCCTTCCTCACTTGAATTATAAACCACTATTGTGGCTTCACCCGTTATTGCTTCGAGGAACCTCGAAGTGCTCTTGTCTATGAGTGCATGATAAATGGGTCTTTGGAGAAGTTTATATTTACAGGAAAAGGAAAAGAATAGATGCTGAGTTGGGATCAATTGTATTCAATTGCTTTGGGTGCAGCTCGTGAGATTGTGTATTTACACCAAGATTGCAACAGACGCATCATCCATTTCGACATTAAGCCTCACAATATACTATTGGACGCCGAATTCACACCCAAAGTAGTTGATTTTGGTCTGGCTAAATTGTGTGGAAAGGGAGACTATCACATATCACTTACAACAACTAGAGGAACGCCAGGATATGTCGTGCCAGAGCTTTGACATAGAAATTTGGGTCCTGTAACGGATAAATCAGATGTCTATAGTTTTGGAATGGTTTTATTGGAGATGGTTGGGGGAAGGAAGAATATTGATTTGTAGGTAAGCCGCTCCAGCCAATTTTATTCTCCAGCGTGGGCATTCGAATTGATAGAAAATGGGGTAACAGGAGTAGCAAGAGATGGTGAGAAGGCAATACGGCTAACAAAAGTGGGGTTGTCGTGCATCCAACACAATTCTATAAGTCGGCCAATGATGCAGAGCGTAGTTGAAATGTTGGAAGGCAATGGTGATGATGTGGTTGCTCCCTCCCGACCTTCGCCTGAAGCACCATTTCTTTCATCTTTCAAAGAAGAATCGTGTACTTCTTCTCTACTCGATAGCGCAGTTCATTAGAATAAAATGCGTGTCTTGAAAGCAGAGGCAGAGGTAGATTATGATTGTGCTTTCTATTGGAACTGAATCGCATTACAATTTTCTACCATCACTTGAAAGTAGTGTTTGTCCTTTTGCCTTATTTTCCAAAGACACTCTTGTCTGCGAGTTAAGCGATTAAAATTAGTTGCGAGTGTTATGAGTCACGTTTGAATAGTTGTGGGTGTTAATATCATGTTTTAAAGAAGTGTTTGTTTTTATATTGTCTCATTTTTCAAAAGACATTCTTGTTTGCAAGTTAAGCTATTAAATTTAATTGTGAGTGTTATAAGTCATGTTTGAATAGTTGTGAGTTTTATTGTCATATTTTTGATCTATTACTATAGCATATGTAGACTATTGATTGAACTCTAAAATATCATTTGAAAAAAATAAATTATGTTAATAATATCATGTAATTAATTATTTTAAATTTATCTTTATGTATATCATTCATATTAAAATTTATGTAACTATTCATTAATCAATTCCAAAATAATAAATATTAATTATTTTAAATTTATCTTTGCATATATCATTGACATATTGAAATCTATGTAACTATTCATTAATCAATACTAAAATAGTAAATATTTCTCTTTCATTGCATATTATATATGAAACAAAATGATATTTTATTCATAGTAACTTCAAATTATTGGGTCAGTGTGCCTAGCTCAGTTGGTTAAAGCATCCTATTGAAGGCAAGAGGTCACAAGGTCTAGTCTCCCCACTGTCCCGTGGAACTGGAGGGTGTGTCATGCCACCACCATCAATCACAAATTAAAAAAGAAAGAAAGAAAAATTACTTATAAGAAATACAAATAAAATTAATATAAATATTATATTCTAATTTGTACAATCTTATGAGATATTTTTCCAAACACATGGACAAAATAGTCAAATCATTACATGCTTTCTAATCAATAAATAATTTACAAGTGTTCAACTTCTAATTCTCAGCTTGACATAAATAAAAACCTCTTATTTCTCATACTCATCCCATCTCTCATAAATTTTGAACAATAAATGCTTAGATTGGAGACTTCAAAAACCAGATATCTAGTTCCTATAAAATAAATATGAATACATGAGGCTCGCCATTTGAATCAAAATCAAATAATTAATATAACAAAATTTAAAATTATGTTTATCTCCCATCCAATAAAAATACAAGATTTCAAAGCCATGGGTCAAACAATTTAAAAAATTAGGAGGTAAAGAAGTTATAAAAATAATATATGGTGAAAGAAATTCATTTGCATTCTCATTGCATACAATTAAATCTATCAATATATCAGACCAAACATTCCTACAATTTTCAACTATTACTTCTTCTCTACAAAGATTTCTAGATTTTGCAAAACATCATACTAGAAAAAATATCATATTATTCTACTATTTTCTATCCAAATATTTTAGTTTTTTCTTCATTATATTTTAACACAAGTTAGAAAATGAAAAATGTCAATTTATTCAACCTTTTTTTGTGTAAACCTTTCATGGGAATATCTAAATGGTCTCATGTAATGTTCTATAAATATTAGATACTTAAATTGTTTATAATTCAGTTCACAAATGTTAAAAATCCTTCATAGATATTGCAATGCCTCATTTGAATAAATGTCTTCTATAGCCATGTTAAAACTCCTTTATAGATATCATTTAGAAAACAAATATTGGTGATAGATTAAAATGGTCATATTTGGAATAAACATATTCTTAGATGCTTCTTATTATTGTGATAAGGAAAATATAATAAATGTTAAAAATAAAGTCATATGAATATGGTTGATTTTTATTTTTGTTAACAATATGGGTATCCTTGCGACCTAACTCAATAGCCCATATCTTGGGTACCTGAGGTGAGCAGGGGTGAGACTAGTCCCCTGCAGGGGGACCCAACAACTGGCAAGCTAGTCCCAATTGCGTAAACTCGGGAGCTGAGTCGAACCCCAAACCAATGAGGAACAAACCCACGACCCAAGCCAACTATGCTACCTATGTTGGTGATACAAATATGGTTATTGTTATGTGACTTTTTTCCTAAGAAAAGAAAAAGTTATGAAGTAACCCTTTTGAATTAAAAGGGAGATAAAAAGTAAATGATATTATGATCATTTGGATAAAAGAGATATTAATAAAAAATATGTATAAACACTCTTTAAAAAGGGGAACAATAACTATTTATTTAAATAATTACTATAGAAAACCTTTGTGAAAGGGTGTGATGGTTTGGAAACTACCCCTTAAGACTTATATAACAAATTTGTGTGAGAAATGGAAAACATGCGAGCATGAAGAACATTCAAGGACATAAGGGAAAAAGGAAAAGATAAATTCAAAGGGCACAGAGGAGTGAAGGTTTGGGTCTTGGCTAGCATTGAGATATTTGGAGAAGGGGCATATAGGGGTGTGTCCAACTCAGGGTACAACGTACACTCAAGAGTGTTTTGGCTAGGGCTGTGTTTATGTTGTGAAGGCAGTGTCGGGTTTTGTGTAAGAACCAGTTTCCTTCAGGGGTGTTTATGCCGAGAAAAGCTTGGACTTATAACCATTCCTCCAAGTGTCAAATATCAACCTCTCTATGATTTTAAGATATGTCTTGAAAAACATTGGTTCGACAATATTGAGACTATGGTCTATATGATTTCGATGTTAATATGATTAATCTATGTGAAGGTGTTATTCCATTTATTATGTTAATTATTAAATTATCACATGTTTATAGTTTACATTGAATATTCAAATTTATTTTTAACACTACATAATTCAAACTATCTTAATTCTAATATTTATTATATTAAATCAGTTACTATTACTTAAATAACTATTGAAGAAAAGTGACATTACATTTGGTATCAGAGCCAAGATCCAGTATGACTTGTTATTATTAAGATAATTGGTAACACTTTTTCCAAGAAAATTCCTCAATCATTTGTCTTCCTTCTTATAAATTATAATTGTGAGACCAATTACCAATCTAATTTATGAAAAATTCATATAAAATTAAAATCTATAATCAATTTTTTTTTTAAAAAGTAAATTAATACACATTTTTTGAAATCTAAACAATTAAAAATAAATAAAAAATTATTACCTCTAAACATATTTAAGATTTTATATCTATTTATCATTTTAAATACTTAAATATTTTATAAATAATATTTTTCTACATATTTTTTTCCCTCCAATATACTTTACTATAATCTTTAATTATTTCTTATCACCCATATATTATCCCTAAATAATTCTTCTCATATTCCTTCTTATTAATTAGATATTTTAAAAACATATATATCCATTCACCTCCTTTTATTAGTTAGATATTTGTAATATATATATATATATATTTATCTACCTAGAAAAGTCATGTTCTTCTCAAAGGATACATGACCTAATTGTGCTGATAGAAAATTGGAGTAAAATTATCTTGATAAGACCATTATTAACAAAGAAAAAATTGAGTAGCACAGAGACAAGATAAAAAACATTAATAATAGAAAACATAAGTAAAACCCTCTTATGGTTCTTTCTCAAAAGTAGTGTTATATGTTGCACTTTTTAGCAAACCTTATCTTTAAAAGATACATTGTTTGAATTAGTTGAAATGAATTTATAAATTCATAAGTGAATATAAAAAGATCTTAATGCATATTATATTACAGGAGTGTGAACCTGTAATACACATACAATGCCAAACCAAAAAAAAAAAAAAAAGCATATAAAGTGCTACAATAATATTGGAAATAAATATAGAAATCATATCTTCCCATCTAAACCCTTTAACATCATAGATGTCTACCCAATCTTTAGAGAAATGGACTTAACAAATAGTTTCATTTAGTTTAGGTAACCACTGTTGGAAATCTTCTTCTTGCATTCCAAACCAAACCATGAAAAAATTATAATTCCCCATCATATTTTTCCATTATTATGGAGTGATGAACTTCTCTAAAATCATGATTCGGTTATGAAGAGTCAAGGCCATGCCTCTCCCAAAGTGAAAGACATGGATGCTGACACCAATTGACTACCCATATATTAACACCCATAACCTCACACCAATATAGAAAAGATTCAAATTTCAAGGTTTCTTTTTCAATTCATGTATTTTGGATGATTGTTCTAGGAAAATTCACCGTCAACAATTTAACAATTCACCGCAAGAGAATTCACCACCAGCAATTCATTGTAGCGGAAAATTCATCACATTAACATTTTTACTATATATTTCCAAGACTTTGAATTATTTTTTGCAAGAGAATAATTATCATGAGATTAATAACAAAAATGTAGACCTGCATTATTCTTTTGCAAAAAAAAATTCAAAGTATTGGAAATATATATTAAAAATGTTAATGCGATGAATTTTTCATGGCGACGAATTGCTAGTGGTGAATTTTCTTGGCGGTAAATTTTTCATGACGTTGAATTTTCTTGTGGGGAATTGCTAGTAAATTTTTTGATGGTGAATTTCTGATGGTGAATTTACTTGATGCCCCAGATGACAAACACATAAGTTGTCATAGCACTAATACCCAATAATGAAATTATTAAAGTTATTAACATTGCTATGATGAATTGTATAGCTTTACACTATTGAATAATGAACCAATAGAAGGAAAAAATCAACGAAAAATTTATGATATATATCAGTAAAGAACTAAGCAAAAAAGGTAAGTGAATTTATATTTGATTTTTCCAATTAAAATTGAACTATATTTTATATAATTATGTAGAATTTATTATAAAAAAAAGCTCATAATTTTTTGGTGCGAATGCAAAATGTTATCTATTTCTACCAACCAAAATGAAGAATTATAAGCATTTAGAAAATTAAATAGATTCTTGCAACAATTAATGCTTTTGAGTTTTGTGGATAATAAATCATATTGGTATGGATGGGGGTCCAACTAGAGAAAGATAACTAGCTTAATGAGAAGATTAGAATTGAAATAGAAGCATGGACATTCTATCAGAATGTGTTTGAAAGTGACAATCAAATAGAGTTAGTTAATTTGATCCTACATTACTGGCCTGATTGTTAGCCACACATTGTTCTTGGTTGTACATACAACTTGAATGTTTATGCTCGACCATTTACTGACATTGTGGATGACCACACCATTGAATATGTCACAAAAAAATTACCTACAAATAGGCTGATTAAGGATTATAGTGAAGTATTAATTCGACATTATGGAATAGACAAATCAAAAAGATTTCAAAGGAAAAGGGCAAGAACATTAAATAAGACTTCAAAGACTTTTGAAATTTGAGAGTAGATAAATTGTACATCATCAAAAATTCTAAAATTTTGTAAGAATGATTATTTGAATAGTTAATTATGATTTTGGAATTTTGTAATAATGATTCTTTTAAAAGTTCATTTTGATTATATGGTTATTTTGTTGTTTTAATGTGTATGATATACCATTTCATTGAGTCACAATAAAAATATTGTATCAAATTATAGACATCAAAAATATATTGATTGACATCGTGCATTTGATCTTGACTTACTAACATCATTTCTTCCTAAATCATCCCTCTGTCTAACCATTTAATCAAATCCTCCTATCTGATTAAATTCACTAATATTTGTCTCTTAATTAAATAAATCATTTTTTTCTAATTAAGTCACTTTCTCTTATTAATTAAATCAATCCATCTGATCTAATTATCCCTATTTAATTAAATAATCAATTTATTTGATTAAATTTCTAAAGTCTATCCATTAAATTAAATAAATTAAAACCTTATTTGATTTAATCTAACACCATCCCTTTTAATTAAATAAATCAAAATCTTTATTTAATTAGCCTCTTATCATATTCCTCTCTTATCTGATTTAAATAAATCCATAAATCTAAGTCAAATAAGTCACATCATCTAATCTCCTATTAAATTAATTAACCCTTGATTAATTTAATCTAATCTCATGTCACATCCTCTAGATAATGCAAGTTGCACATGAAAATAGATTTAATTCATTTATTAAATCCCTATTTTCCTCACATGACATCTTTTGGAATATTCTCTCAATTTGAATTCAAAAATTCCAAGTCAACATGTACATCCAACAAGGCATTTAAACCTCTTACATGTCCTTTGCCTTGAGCCAAGTGGCATTTGTTGCATTTTCCCCTTCCCTCTTACATGTCATTTCAACAAATTTGAATTTCAAATATTGGCATTTATTGGCACAAACCCCAAATCTTGCACAACCATCATCCATTCATAGCTTGACAAGTGGCACCATATCATTGGATGAAAGTTAGTCCCACATTGCTCAAATTTGGACTTTCATCCATCTTGAAATCCTATAAATGAATAGCTCCTCTCCTCATTTTATCATCCACAATCCAAGCAAAGTTACCATGCTAAAATACTTAGCCATTTCCATACATCATTTGAATTCCTAGTTAGGATTTTTGTAGATTTGGCTTGGAGTTCTCATCTTTTCATCAAAAGTGGATCAACAATCTCTTCAATATTTGAATCTTGCATTATAAGGATTGGGAAATGGCCAATTTTCACATCAAATTGACACCAATTCCCCCATGGGATCAAGTGTTTTCTTCTTTAATTAGGATTAAATCTAGTTTTGTCATTTGCTTTGTGTTCTTTAATATTTTCTTTCCTATTTTGAGTTCGCAAATGGATTTCATGGGGAATCCTTCTTTTAGCTTGTAATTCCTTGTCTAACTCATTTATTCATGTTGGTTTGTAGGTACTAGGAAAAAGGGTTCACACATTTGGCGCTAGAAGGAGGGCTTGACATCAACATTTCTAACATTTCTTTAAAATTTCCATGTTTTCCTGACACAGGAAATTCCAATGCGGGCTCGTCAACGTCGTTGTTTTGGCACCGCTAGGCTCATCCTGCCAAAGAATTCAAATTTTTAACTCCACCGTTGGACTCGCTGATCTGTAGAAGTTTCAAAAAAAATTCTAAACTACAACGCTGGCAGAAACTGCGACGCTGGGCGAAACAGTGACACAATCATGCTCTCTGTCCTAACATAGAGCATCGCTAACTGGTAAACGGCACTATAAGAGCGACGCTGGGAGAAAAAAATAGCGACACCTTCACGAGTTGCGATGCTAGAAGATAGTAAAAAGGGAGAAATTTAATTTTTAGCACATGCTTTTAATTTATGGTTGCTTCTTCCTCTATTTTCTACTTTTTAATTTTTGTGTTTTTCCAGAACTTGATTGTTTCTCTCCTTTGTAGGTTGATCAAAAACTAAGGGAAGAAGAGCATGGTGATGATATTTTTCCCAATCAAAGTGTTTTTAAACACTTAAGTGTTTGCTTAACACTTCCTTAGGAATTTGTTATCTTTTCATCTCTAGAACACTAGTTTTCATTTGGGCTTAAAAAGAACTTTTCAATTCCAATTTATTGCAAAGGTTAAAATGAACAATAGGATCAACAACATACTAGATTTTGTTTATGGGATTAACAAATTGAACAAATTTTTATCACTTGTCTTTTTGGTGCTCTAAAAATGAACTCACATATTGCTTGGAGGATCTAAAAAGAACAAGTGTAGTTGTGTTTTTCGTGAGGGATTACTTAGACTAAAGCCATTGGAAAATGGCGTATGCTCTTATCTCGCACTTTATAGCGATCTTGAGAATAAAAAGGCCTTTTCCATGACTTTGGGTTAAGACAAAGCAATCACCTCCACACTTCAATTTTGGCTTAAAATTGAACAAACTATTGTGCGAGTGTGAGTGAGGGCATTTTTGCATATATTCTCTCTTTGTTGCTATCAAAGATTGATCGAGTTACAAATTTTGTTCTTCATTCGCTTTTGTTTATCTTAGAGGGCCTGCCTTGTGGGAAAAAGTAATCACCCAAGGGAACGACTCAACCGGTAACACTCTAAAACCAAGAGTATTTCTAGCCGGGATATAAATGTGGATATTGGAAGAAACGCCAGTATCACGCGGCTGACTCCGACAAGATGGATCCAAAAGGGGACTCTTGCCATGTTGGGTCAACTCCTATGAACATAAATTCCTTACTAGAACCCATGTGCTAGAATTTTCCAAAATCCTTAAACTATTTGTTGGTGCAAGAACGGTCGTTCTGAAGCCGCCCCACACTTTTACAGTCTTCTAGTAGAAATGGAAAGCATGCCATGGGAGTTTCATGGGTGTTGATGCTTGGCTGCCCCGTATAAGTGAGTGTCGTGGAGGGGAGCCAGTGGGGTCAAGCATCTAACCATTCGCTAGAGATAAGTGTAGTTGGACTTTTCCAAGTGGGAATCTAACAAATATTGTCTTACACATCCATAGGATTGTAATTATTCTTGGGTTACAAAATGCATTGCTTGATTGAAAACATCTCAAAAACAAACACTTAACATCATCCAAATTTCAAACCCTTTTGAGGACAAATACAATTGACTCAATCCACATTTTATTGCTTTCCCTTGGGATTCACATCCTTAGAGGTTTCTAAACATTGGATTATATCACAATTTGTCTTCTTAAGTAAACAATAGGAAACCATTTCCTTGAGTTCATTAAATTTCCACATAACATATCTTGTGGGGTTTGAAGAAATTAAGACATGGGACATCTTAGTTTGAAAACTTAATCGAAGAAAGTGTTTTTTGTAAAATAAAGACATTAAGCAAAGCTAAACAAAATGAACTTTCATATGTGTTGAAGACTCCAAATCCCAAAAGCACAAATCATTGATTGAAAATCTAAAAGTGAATGTTCAAAATGAAATCATTTCTTGGTTAGAAAGGTCATTAGGAAGCATTTGCATGCTCTTCAATACCTAGGTCTAGGAAAACAAAGTGCACCTTTTTAGGTTCATCTTAGGATCAAAACATATCAAAATCATTTTTCACCCATCCTCCAAAACATCAAAACAAAAACCATATCATCATCACCTTTTGGAAAATCTTGAAATTATCCTTGATACTAGGCTTTGTGGAAAAATAAAAATCATCAAAATCATTGGGACAAAATCCTTGAAAAAATTTATCAAAACACCTTTGGTTAGGTATGTGTAGGTGCATCCTTTTGCATATACTTAGTCAAAGTTATCAAAATCATCTTGTCTAGCTTAGTGTATGTAGATGAATCCTTCTTCAAATGCTTAGTGAAACAATCATCTTGTTTGAATAGGTGTGGGTAGATGCATCCCTCTCCTCACACATATTCAAATTATCATCCTTTGAACAAAGCTATCCCCTATATCATCATCCGACATCTTAGGGTCTTTTTGTTCAAAAATCAAAATCAAAATCAAAATCAAAATCAAGGACAAAATCTCAAAATCCAAATCCAAAATCCAAAATCAAAATCAACAAGTCCTAAAAAGCCTAGTGCCTCATTCAAGATTTATCAAAATCCAAAACATCCATATCATCCATCCCTAAATATCATCATCATATCATCACCTTTGATCCTCAAGGCATCCTAAATTTTTTCTACTTTGGAAACATAAAATAGAGATCAAATCCAAAGAATCAAGAGATTCATCTCCCATATTCTTAAAGATTGATCCTTGTTTTATGGTTCAAACGAGATCTCAATACAAGAAGAGTATGGAATCCCACAAAGAAACACCTGCTTCAAGCGATCTTAGCCAAAAAATGCAGAAATGAATCTCGCCAAATCAAGCAATCCATTGATCCTCTCATCATCCCAAAATCCACAAGAAGAAAATCAAGGGGAGGACCTTACCTTTGGAATGTCTCGTGAGGAAATGACGAAAATGCTCCAAAATCCAGACAACCATAGAATCATCAACATCATGATGAGACTTAACCCTTCATTGTACATGCTTGAACTAGCAAAACAAGGGGCCAAGTTGCCTTCAGATTTTGATGTGAGTACTATAGTGGATACATCATTTCCTCCAATCTCATCCACCATTCCCATTTCATCTACACCCCCATCTCAAAACATCACACAAAACATTTCGCAAATCACAACATCATTCACTCCAACCCAACCCAATGTTAACAAGGGAAACACATTCCTTAATGCTCTTCAATGACATCCCCTTGTTAATAATCAAAACTTGGATGCAAACACCACCTTGGAACAAAACATACTCAACAACCCATTACACAAAAATGTTCCTCTCACTTTACATTATGACCCATCATCGACATCTTTTCATGGAGCATCACAAACACCTCTTCTCACAAATTCACAAGAAGAGGGAGATACATTTAGACTAGGGGGCTTATTCGACACCACAACATTCTCACAACAACTCACACCCCTCACCTTTCCAGCTCTTCCACCATTACCATTATCATCCACACTGCTCCTTGGTTTAGGGCTTCCCCCTCTACCAAGTATCAATCAAACCTATATCCCAACCATCAATCAAAACATTACACCAAATGCCCAAAATTTGCTGCAAGAACAAAACACACAAGTAATGGCAACATCATCAAACATCCCCCTAACATCACAAAGCATGGTCTCTCAAGGACCAACCACATCAATACCATTATCCAACACCCAAAACATCAACACAACATCATCATCCACCACCAACGTTCACCACATCAAACCAATATGACACAGCATTGCAAGCTACTTTCCAAAGAGGATACCAACAAATTCAAAAACAAAAAGTTGTACAACAAGCTGCTCAAACTGCACAAGCCACCCAAGCTGCACAAGCCACATTGCAAGCACAACAAGCTCAACAAGCTCAAGCTTTACTGCAACAACAATAACAACAAGCCGCTCAAGCCGCCCAAGCTGCACAAGTGTTACAAGCACAAAGAGTCACTCAAGCACAACTATTATTGCAGCAACAAGCCACACAAGTGCAAACAACACAAGCACAAGTGCAAGCTCAAGCACAAGCTCAATATCAAGCACAACAAGCACAAGCACAAGCACAACTTCTTGCACAAGCAACACAAATGTAAGCATATCAGCAAGCACTAAAACAATACCAAGAGCAGCAAAAAGCAACAGAATTGGCAGCCCAACAACAAGCATTATGGGAAGAAAAACAAGCACAACAAGTTTAACAACAAGCACAAATCCTAGCACAACAACAACAAGATCAACAATAGGCGTCGTGTATCCAAAAGAAGGTAGAAATCTACCTCGCTCTCCAGAACATACATATACCATTAAACAACGCACCAACCAATCCATCCATCCAAACCATGATTGCAACACCCCAAAACACCTTCATCCCACCCCTTGATCCACAAAGCGATGTAACGACACAACTCAGGTTGCTATCACAACAAGTGCTCGACCTTCAGTCAAGCCGAACAACCAAAACACCAAGCAACTTGTGTCCCTATCCATTTGATAGGAGCTTAGAGATGAAACCATTCCCTAAGGGATTTGAAATCCCTAAGTTTGACAAATATCAAGGGATGGGAAACCCTGAAGATCACATCAGGGAATTCCAGGTTCATTACATGGAGGTCGCATACGATAATACTTATCTGATGCAGCTATTTCCTAGAAGCTTGGAAGGTCCCGCTATAGAATGGTTCTCTCACTTACCTTCAGACATTAGAACATTCCAAGAAATAAGAGATGCATTCATTAAAAACTATGCATGTAACATTGCAAAGGATGTCAGTCTCGAAGAACTATACGCTCTAAACCAAGGAAAGAATGAATCTTTTGCTTCATTCCTTCAATGATGGCGATCTAATGCCAATCAAAGAAAGTGGACCATGCAAGAAGAAAAACAAGTCTAAACCATCATAGCCAATCTTGAAAGCCGCTTGTCATTTCATCTTAAGGTTCAGGGAATCACCACATATGATCAACTGATTTCCAAGGCGCTTAGCATCGAAAGAGCCCTTGTGACTCAACCCGCAGAATCAACATCATATCATGAGAAGCAAAACAACTGCCCATCATCCAATTACAATGAAAAACCTCATACATGGGCAAGGAACAAGAACGTTACTAATGATGGTGTCGTAGATGCCAAGGTGGTCATTAGTGGTCCATGCCAAAATACACCCACACCAGAAATCCAAAATCAACACCAAAACACTCATCACACAACATATCAACCCAACAATAATCCAACCATCAATAACCTCAATGATCAAAGAGGACCACCCCAACACAAAAGCTATCCAAAATGCAAATACGCTATCTTGGGGGAACCATTGGAGAACATAATGAAAAAGTTGATTGACGAAAAACTCATCAAGCCTCCTACATTTGAAAATTACCAAGAACTTGACGTCAAACCCCCTTGGTATAATGAAAATCAACTTTTTGAATTTCATAAAATCAAAGGTCATACCATAAACAATTGCATGAGACTCAAGAACATCATCCAAGATCTCATTGACAAGAAAATCATAAACGTAGAACAACCTACATGAAATCATGACCTAAAAATCTACATGAATCTGATGCCAAATCATGGCAACAAAGGGAATAAAAATGATAAAGGGAAGGGTGGTGTAAATCATGTGTACGAAATGGTCATTGCCTCCCTAAATGAGGACTGCATGGTCATCACCATCAAGGGCACCCATGCCAAAGAATGTGGAGTCACCACAAGAGGTGAAAAAGTCACCATCATAGGATCATCCCAACCAAATAGAGTCCCTGCATCTAGATCTGTTCCTAATGGTTATAATGTCTTAGACCAACTCAAGAGAATGCTAGCACACATCTCCATCATGGAGTTGTTGAAAATATCATCAGCACACAAAAAGATCCTTGAGGAAGCATTAGCCTCATCCACTGTTCCCGCAGATCTCGATGCAGACCAATTCCAAGCTATGGTTGGAAATATCATAACGCCTAATATCCTTACATTCTCTAACCAAGATTTCCCCGCCCAACCATCTCACAACCGTGCACTTCATTTGGAAGCCATTGTAAAGAAGAGCAAAATCAAAAGGGTCTTGGTGGATGGAGGCGCATGTTTGAACATCTGCTCTCTCAACCTAATCAAACAGTTGAAAATATTAGAAGATTCCATTAACAAAGGTAAGGACATCACGATAAGAGCGTATGATGACCAAGAAAGAGTGTCTCAGGGCACAATCAAACTCCCTATTCAATTAGGGCCAACGCTCATGGAAACCACCTATCATATCCTGGACCTCGACTTGCCATACAACATCATCCTCGAACACCCATGGATCAATGCAATGAAAGCCATAGCATCAAGCTTCCACCAATGTGTGAAATTTACACATAATGGACAAGTGGTTACCATTCATGGAGATCCTGAACCATTTTCATATTGCAAAAATCTTGAGGCCAAGTATTACAAAATCCCCCAAGTTCCAAAGAATGATGAAGGCCCATCCACACCATACATCGACCCCGCCACTCTCACGTCCACTTTTGTGACAGAGACACCCGCCATTCCCACCATCTCTGACATCAAGCTCATTATCCAAGAGGACGGTTGTGGAAGCTAAAAGTTCCCTAACAATTCTTTTGTGATAGGAGAGTTACCTCAATCTCCTAAATCACAAGGACGCCCACAAGAAAATCAAGCTTCCACATCACAAACGTATCCTCAAAACTATCCCGAATTCACAAGATGGGGAGACCTGGGCCATGAGGTTATTGAAGCTGATCCATCTCACATGTTGTATCAAGATGAAAGACTGGCAGCTAATTTACCAATGGACGAAAGTAGTAGGGGCCTACAAATGATGCTCGCAATGGGCTACGACAGAAATCAAAGATTGGGACAAAATGACAATGGGCTCATAATACCTAGCATGCCAGAGATGCGCCCATAAAAAATCTTGGTCTTGGATGTACCCCTCCAAGAATAACCATATGTGGTTGAGGTCCTCCAGTTAGAGCCACTAATGTCTCTCCTCAGCCAGTGCTAGTACAAGTACACTCACCAATAGTCATAGGTAGCAACACACATAACTTCATAACTGAGCCCTATATTAGTAGTGATGACGAAGACACCATATCCAATCTCCCTAGGTTATTCGAAGATACCACCCTTTGTATGACTAGCACCCTCTCCTTCGAAACCGATCATCCAAATCATGAGATTTGTTTAGTGTACCCCCAACTGATCAACTATGACCAACGAGGACCACTAGTTCTCTATACATTTGAAAATGATGAGGCGCTCTCAGAATTCATGCAATTGAGGGATAACATTCCAGATGGAGATCATAAGGTAGGGTTTATAATGGATTTGGACACACATGCTTATTATGGGGAAACGATTGAATCCTTCAGTCGCAAAAGTGAGAAACTAAGAATCATATCCAAGTCCTTGAGTGAAAACCACACTATGGCACTCTCTAACAAGAAAATAGTAAAAAGAAAGGACGTATCTAATGGTGAAAACCTCTTTGAGGCACCCGAGGATGAAGGATTCAATCTTCCTCTAAGATCCATTCATCAGGAGAAGTCAACATTCTTGGCCAAAAAATGCAATCCAGTCAACCTAGGAATAGAGGAGACCTCGCATATCACATTCTATGTGGAATCACTATTATCAGAAGAGCAAGAACTCCTAGCAGCATTCCTAAGGGAAAGGAAAATAAACTTCACATGGAGTTATGCTGACATGCTAGGACTTGATCCAGAGACTGTGGTTCACCACTTAGCTGTGTATCTAGAAGCAAAACCGGTCAAACAAAAGCTTTAGAAAATGCATCCTCAAATTGCTCTGTTGGTAAAAATGGAACTCAAAAAGTTGTTAGATGTAGGATTTATCCGACCAATTGATTATCCAAAATGGGTATCGAACTTGGTACCTATTTCAAAACCTGACGGAGCCATCAAAATCTATACAAACTTCAGAAATTTGAACAAGGCATGTCCCAAGGATGATTTCCCACTTCCCAACATTGACATGATAGTAGACATGATAGCAAGGCATGAGATGCTATCACTAATGGATGGATTTTTAGGATACAACCAGATCATGATAGCAAAAGAAGATCAACACAAGAAGGAGCCTTTCACTTGTCCATGGGGGACCTACTACTGGAACAGGATGCCATTTGGTCTAAAGAATGCAGGAGCAACCTATCAAAGGGCCATGACACTAATATTCCATGATATGATTCAAAAAATGGTTGAGGACTATGTTGATGACATCCTAGCAAAGTCCAGAAAAAGACAAGATCATATAGCAACCCTAAGTGCTATCTTTGATAGACTAGAGGAATACAAAGTCAAACTAAACCCTAAGAAGTGTGTCTTCGACATACAATCAGGTAAACTGCTAGGATACATAGTCTCCATGAGGGGTATTGAGGTGGATCCGGCAAAAGAAAAGGAAAACCTCGAAATGGAAGCACCAAAGACATTAAAACAACTGAGAGGCCTCCAAGGCCGACTTCAATCCATTTGACGATTCATAGCACAACTGGCAGACAAGAAAAACCCATACTCTCACATACTCCACAAGGGGGTAGCATACAAATGGGATGCAAAATGTGAAGAAGCATTTAACAAAATCAAGGAATATCTACAAACACCACCAGTTTTAATGCCACCCATCCCAAAGAATCCATTGATCTTATATGTGTCAGCAACAATAGCAACCCTCATAGCTCTTCTTGCTCAACATGATGAAAATGGAATGGAGAGGGCTATCTACTATATCAGCAGGACAATGTTCGGTCATGAGCTAAATTACTCCTTCATCGAGAAATTTTGCCTCACATTAGTGTTTGCATCCCAAAAATTTAGACATTATATGCTGGCATTTAAGATAAAGATCATCACAAAAATTGATCCCCTCAAGTATCTCCTATCAAAGGCAATGCTCACAGGAAGAATGAAAAAGTGGGTAATGATATTATCAGAGTATGACATCAAGTATGTAGAGAGGAAAGCAATTAAGGGACAGGTTATTGCGAATCAACTAGCAGAAGCACCTATGTATTCTAAGAATCCTCTTGTCTCAGAATTCCCAGATGAATCCATTTTTAACCTCAATGTAATTGACCATTGGAAACTATATTTCGATGGTTCATACACACAACATGGATCAGGAGCTGGTGTCTTCTTTATCACTCCACAAGGGGATTGCATACCGAAGTCATACAAATTGGCATTTCCTTGCACTAACAACATAGCGGAATACAAGGCTTTGACTATAGGTATCAAGATAGCAGTGCAATGGAATATCATAGCCCTCAAGGTCTATGGAGACTCTCAGTTGATCATAAATTAAGTCAATAATGAATATCAGACTAAGGATGATAAGCTAACTCCATATAAGAAATTGGTGGAGACTCTAAAGGAATCTTTCATTGACATAACATTTGAGCAGATTCCAAGAACCAACAATAGAGCAGCTGATGCCATGGCTACAATTAGGTCCCTATTAGACATCCCTCACAACATGTTGAAATATGAATTTCTGATTGAGCGGCTTGTCGTCCCCACATTCGAGGTATTAGAATCATAATCTGTGTGTGAAATCGTTGGTCTTGGAAATCCTTGGTATCATGACATCTACACATACCTTCGCATAGGAGTCATACTCACTGACCTACCATCAAGCCTAAAATGAACCTTTATTAAAAAGGCATCCAAATTTGTGATCCTAGGTGATACCTTATACCGTAGAAGCATAGAGGGTACCTTACTACACTGTCTAAATGCTGAGGAGGCATTAACCGCTCTAACCGAGGTTCATAATAGTCTCTATGGCTCACACTCAAGTGGGATGACCATCGCCAAGAAACTGCTGAGGATGGGGTATTACTGGTCCACAATGGAAAGAGAAGCACATGATCATGCTAAAAGGTGTTTACAATGTTAGCAGCATGGGGACCTCATCCATGCTCTAGCTCAAGAGCTCCATCCGATCATCACACCATGGCCCTTTTCACAGTGGTGACTCAATCTCATTGGGAAAATCACACCCACCTCATCCAATGGCCATAAATTCATCATAACTACAACTAAGTACTTCACAAAGTGGGTGGAAGCCATACCCATGACATATATCACTGGGAAGCAAATCTCAAAATTCATCCTGAACTATCTCATGTCATTACGGTGTCCCACAAGCCATTATCTCAGATAATGGTACACCATTCAAGAACTAGGAGGTTCGCGACTTGTGTGAGAAATTCAAAATCTAGCATCACTTCTCCACCCCATACTATCCCCAAGGCAATGGCCAAGCAAAGGCTACAAACAAAACTATCCTCAAAATCCTCAAGAAAATAGTCAATGACGTAGGTTGTGACTGGCATCTATAGCTTAATCCCACCCTCTAGGCTTATCGAACTAGCATCCGTACACCCACTGGTGCCACCCCATTCTCCTTGATCTATGGATCAGAAGTCGTACTCCCCATTGAGATCGAGCTCCCATCCCTCATAATATCATTGCAAAACCTCATCACTGATGAGGACTACTGGGTGTCAAGATTAAATGAGCTGGAGCTACTGGATGAGAGACGCATAGATGCTCTGAACCATTAGGAAGTCTATCATAATAGAATCAAATGGAGCTATAACAAAAAAATCAGAAGCAGGACTTTACAAGTTAGAGAACTGGTCCTAAAAGAAAATTAGAAGAATGTCCCAAACCCAAGCAACAAAGGCAAGTTCAAACCTAATTGGCTGAGACCTTTCATCATCAGAGCAAGTTATAAATCAGGGGCATATGAATTATCAACACCTAAAGGGGAACCTCTACAGGAGCCAATGAATAGCTCCCATCTCAAAAAGTTTTATGCCTAATTCTTTCAAGGTATAGAACCAAAAAATCAAAAAAATTAGAAAAAGTCTTGGAAAAAATGGTTACATAGGTGAAAACCTAGCAAACAGGCATCTTGGTGGCAACAAAAAAATAAAAATAAAAAATCCAAAAAAATAGAAAATGGATCAAAAAAATAAATAAAAAATCATCCTCTAGTGAAAACCATTTCGGTGGCACTTTGGGCAAGTACCTCGGTGAAAACCTGGCAAATAGGCGCCTGGTGTAAATAAGCACTTTCCATCCACCAGGATCTTTAGGGCTTGATCTGTATCATCCACCCATTTCGCTTCCATCATCCATCACATTCAGGTCTCCATCCATCACACATCCACTCGCATCCACACCATAGCTTGGTCCTGTTTTCGTATCATGATCCCTCCTAGTACTACTCGGCCCATCCTCAAGGTCAGTTTGTCCTGCCTTTATCGGAGTATTCTATTGCATCATGTTGGGGGCATGTTCTCGTCAGATTGGATTCGTGTATATTCTTAAAGTCCTCAAAAGCAGAAAACCCAAAAACATCATAAAATCAGAAAATACAAAAACATCAGAAAATCAGAAAATCCAAAAACATTCAAAACATATCAAAATCCAAAAACATCAAAATCATCAAAATCATCAAAATCTCAAAAACAGAGTCATCTTGTCAAACTACGTCATCTCTGAGCTTGAACATAGGCAAGGATGATCTTTGATCATCCCCCGAGACATTTAGGTCAGTCCTATAGTAGTCCATCATAATAAACTGACACCTCATCATGTACATCATCATTTGCAAATTGGTCAAGTCATCAGTTGAACTACATGGTCTTTGCGTGTATAATGTAGGCAAGGCTCATCTGTTGACCAACCCCCGAGGCCCCTAGGATAGGTCTTTAGGTTAGTCTCTTGGTCGAAATCTCAGAAAACCCCAAAAACATTTGAAAAATCAAAAATCAAAACATTTGTAAAACCTTGAAAATACCAATAACAGCCTCAAAACATTCCAAAAATGTCAAAAACATCCAAATATTTGAAAAAAATCCATCCACCTCATCTCGCTTGCACCCACAATAACACCACTCATAATAAATTGATTGTCACCCTCAATCTTTGGCAAAACAATTGGAAACAAGTCTAGCAAATTAAAAGTAGAACTCAAAAGCATCAAGTCTTAAGTTTAAGTCAGTGTGTAAGCAAATTGGTCACCTCTTCGTATCAGTAACTCATCATCTAAATTTATCTCATATCAATCACCCCTTATAAATGAAATGATGTGCCACCATCCACTAACATGTCCTAGGATGCATCCTTCCTACAATGGGCATTATCTTTTGGCAATAAGTTTCAGTTATCATCTTAGAAAACACATCCTTTTTCCATTAGCGGTATTGAAGAGCATCAGTTTGTTTGTTTACTTGGTTTTTATCTTTTTGACTTATCTTATTTTGTGCTCATTCTAAGGACGTCTCGATGATATCCCGGAACAACGGATTTAGAGAATTAGGAATGGGGAAATGATCATTATCTTTTGTCTATTGTGCTTGTTGGACGTTCTTGCAATATAGCCTCGGCGAATACTTGCTTTCTTAGGCATATATGGAAGAGGTCTAGGGCAACTTGTTGACTATTACAAGGATAGGTTTACCTTTCCGTGTTTTGGTCTGAGATGTCTAAAACTTACAAAATACATCCTAGCAAGGTTTCTGTATGTCAAGTGTGAACAAGAATAATCTTATCTAATTGTCGAGTCAAAGTCTATCACACTAAGTACCACACCATCCTGGTTTCCTATACCTTGATGCATCGTACCACGTCTGTTATCAAACATAAGAAAATTTGGCCCTTTGAAAATCCCAATTCCTTGGCAAGTAATCATCATCATCATCACCATCATCATCATCATCATCATCATCTGCATTTGTGTCATCACGTGTCTTGTTGAAATGATTTCTTCGTGTCTTACTAACCATGCTAACAAGGTACTATGACAGTTGCTCATCATCACCATCATCACCATCGATCTTGCATCCACACATTATTAGCATATTACATAAGCACATAATATGGACATCATTAGCACATTGCATTACATATCATATAGGAAACATCGCATTCTCATCATCATATAAACAGGTGCATCCATATCATCGCATTTCACCCATTACATTGCATCTCATGGCATTATATCAATCATCGCATAAACATTGCATTTTCACTTTATAAACATTTCATATTACCATCTAAATCATCACATAGCATCTACAAAAGCATTCCATAATCATTTTTGCATAAACAATAGGTATATAAGCATTTAATTCATTAGGCATACATCTTTGCATAACATCATGACATCATATCATCACATCCTGTTCACATTATGCATCAACATATCACTTTGCATTAACATATCGTTGCATCACATACATCATCATTTAGGATAATAAACATTTGTTATTCTAAGCATCTCAATTTCATTATGCATTAGCATCATATCACGACCATCGCATCATATCACATTCATCCATAAATCATCTCATATATAAGCATTTTCTACACATCATTGCATATACCATAAATCAAATCATTTCACATATTGCATTGGCATAAAATAAGTCATCATATAGTTAAACATTATTGCACATCATATCATAGGTCATAATCAATTGCAAAAATGTCATTCAAAATAAATGCATCCATAACATATAAAAGAAGAATCATACATGCATAAATAAAGGAGTACACATGGCATCACATCAAAATCAGCTCATATATATATCATATCATCAATATCACTGTCATAGTACAATAATAATAATCGGATCACTATACAAGTATGTCAATCAGTACAAAAATGCCCATCGGGGCTATAAAAAATGAGCCCATAAGGCACCAAAAGTGTGTATCATCAAGATCATGCTCGATCTCTGTGAATGCTGCCTTCACCCCTGTCACCATGGCCCTCTGGTGGTCTCTGGCTAGCCCGATCTGAGTAATCGGGGACCCAGTCTGCTCTAGGTATAGTGTCTTGGTAAGCCTGATGGTAGTACTCTATCTCTCAGATAGCCTCCCTGTAAGATCGTATCAACACTGTAACCTAGGAGGAGGCCAAGGCTGTAATGCTCTCAATCTATTGTCTATGGCCTAGCTCTGTAGCTGCTTGTAGCTCTGTGACTTGTCACTACTGTACAGCTTGATCTCTCTCTGCTATGAGCTGCTCTCTATCAGCCCATGCCTGGTCCCTCTCAGCCATCATTGCTTGTACCTATACCTGTAACTATAAAATCTAGGCATCTCGTGTGTCTGCCTACCCTGTTGGCCATGCCCATGGTTGTACATGAACCTGGTCCTCACCCTCACCTCGTGGTGGCAGGACTGGCGGATCCTACTGCTGGTCCTACATAGGGACATCTCCCTGACTTGGCAGAAATGGGGGCACCAATGGTGGGTCCTATCAAATTGCGACCCTAGGTCCTCGTCCTCGTCCTCTCCCCCTGCTTTTGACCCTGTGTGCCTCTAGATCCTCACCTAGAATAGTCAGCCGAAGAGGAGGTCTGAACCAATCTCTGTAGGCCTATGTAGTCCCTGGGTTTGCCAAGCCCTGATCATAAGCCCATGGTCGGGCTACCAGCTACCGAAAGCTATCAACTGCCTTCGCAATAGGAATACTAGGCCCCCATGCCACCTGTGTCATACTGCGTGCAAAGATGGCTACGTAACCGCCATCCAGTCAATCCTGTGACTCTCCAAACTAACGCTGCATGCACCTTGGAAAGTATCACTCAATCATCATGTGCTCGTAGCCCTGGATGTATCTATCCTATCAGCAGTAGAAGAGTTGTGTAGCATCGTCAGCCCATCCAGGCTGACAAAGATATGGGCGCCAAGTAAAAACAAGCATCTCATCTAGGACCCGCCTCTAGTAGGGGATCCCATGCTCATCGGTGTGTGTGTGTATGATACACCCCCTCTGTATTGTGCCACCAGGGCATCCTCTGCCCTTATCAAAACTAGAACCACTCGTGGACGTAGCACATAAATGTGCTCCCATGCCCAAACATGCAGAAGTGTCATGCCAGCCCCTAGCGCTCTGCCATCCATATACACGTACTCATGCAAATCCCTGTAGAGTGAAGCTAGAAGGACGGGTCCCCATGCAAATCGAATTGGCTTGTCCCAGACCATCCTCTCCCAGCAGTATCCCCAACCCAAACTAAAATACCACCCTCGTCGATCTAGGGAAACCAAATCTGAAATGATCACCATAATTGCCCAGCAGAAGGGAGGTGCTATAACTCTGTACCTCTCCAGCTTGATCTGCCTCTCCTAATAGATGATATCTCGAATGGCAAGGACTCAGGTGTAGTAATCGCATCCCTCTTCCATATCATAGATCACCTAGCGGCCATGAATGGGAAATCGTAGTATGCGCCAAAAGTCCTCCAATGTGATGGTTGGCTCACCAGTGGGAAGATGAAATGAAGAGGTCTCGTTGTGCCACCTCTCAGCCAACACTGACAACATCCCGAGGTGTGTGCGCATGGGCGCTGCGTATGCAATATGCCATAGGCTGGTGACTCCCAGTTGGTCCTGATCTCTGTCACTCAAGTCCCGTAGGACACTCTGACCAAATCCCGTGCATCCGGTGGTGTGTGCATGGGCGCTGCCCTAGCAATATGCCATAGGCTGGTGACTCCCAGTTGGTCCTGAGTCACTCAAGTCCCGTAGGACACTCACCAAATCCCGTGACCGGTGCTCCCGTGAATAAAGCTCCCTAGGCCCGTCCTGCATCAGAGAAAGTCAGCATGTTAAATTTTTCTAAAAAAATCCTTGTGTAACACTTCAAACTTGTTTCTAGCGGCATAGTTTATGAAGGCATCGCAGTTTGAGTATCCTCAAACTCCAACGCTGGACCTAAAATTTAGCTAAATCAAGCCTCCACGGCGCACTTTAACACCCAGCGTTGCAATTTGTATGAAAAGTGTGTTGTCGCGGCGCACTTTTCCAAACTGGCCCGCCGAGCCCGAGCCCAGCGGTGGAGTTTTTAAACTCCAAATTCCACTGCTGTGGCGCAAAAGGCTAAAAGTGGTGCACTTTAAACACCAAGAGGTGCTATAATAGTGCTACTAGAGGCGAGCTCATCGTTAAACATGTAATAAATGTGTTAAAATGAAAAAGCGAAGTGTCAGTTAGGGTCACATACCGGGGCACTGATGCCAGGTGGCCACTGGTAGGTCCGAACTCGGTTAGAAATGTGTAGAGGAAGCTATCATTGCATCATATTGTCAGAGGGTCAGAGCTTGAATCTCAAGATTTTCTAGCAGAGGTGTGTGAAAATGACTTGAAAGTGACTCCTCGGGCTCCTTTTAAGCCTAAAAATTAGGGTTTTTGACCTTTTGGGGATTTCTTGCTAGGGTTTCGGTCCCCCAAACCTGTTTTTGTCCATTTGAGGCTTATTTTTCGTTGTTTTATTGCATTTAAACACGTTTTTAACCTCTGGACCCCTTCCAGACCTGTCGAGCACCTTGTCACTTTTTTTCCCGAGACCACCCAAAAAATTAAAAATTTTGTCTGATCTCTTGGGGGGGCATTATAATGGCATATTTTATCTCGCCATGCAGTAGTGGGGCAAGTTTTTAATATCAATTTTTTTTGGCTTTGATCGAGATCGATTATTCTTTGAACCAACGCAATGAGTGCATTGCTTCAAAGAGGGGCAAAATGTAGACATCAAAAATATACTGATTGACATCTTGCATTCGATCCTGACTTACTAACATCATTTCTTCCTAAATCATCCCTCAGTCTAACCATTTAATCAAATCCTCCTATCTAATTAAATTCACCAATATTCGTCTCTTAATTAAATAAATCATTTTGTCTAATTAAGTCACTTTCTCTTGTTAATTAAATCAATGCATCTGATCTAATTATCCCTATTTAATTAAATAATCAATTTATTTGATTAAATTTCTAAAGTCTATCCATTAAATTAAATAAATTAAAACCTTATTTGATTTAATCTAACACCACCCCTTTTAATTAAATAAATCAAAATCTTTATTTAATTAGCCTCTTATCATATTCCTCTCTTATCGGATTTAAATAAATCCATAAATCTAAGTCAAATAAGTCACATCATCTAATCTCCTATTAAATTCATTAACCCTTGATTAATTTTAATCTAATCTCATGTCACATCCTCTAGATAATGCAAGTTGCACATGAAAATAGATTTAATTCATTTATTAAATCCCTATTTTCCTCATTACATGACATCTTTTGGAATATTCCCCTAATTTGAATTCAAAATTCCAAGTGGGAATAAGTCATCCAACAAGGCATTTAAACCTCTTACGCGTCCTTTCCTTGAGCCAAGTGGCATTTATTGCATTTTTCCCTTCCCTTTACATGTCATTTCAATAAATTTGAATTTCAAATATTGGCATTTATTGGCACAAACCCCAAATCTTGCACAACCATCATCCATTCATAGCTTGACAAGTGGCACCATATCATTGGATGAAAGTTAGTCCCACATTGCTCAAATTTGGACTTTCATCCATCTTGAAATCCTATAAATGAACAGCTCCTCTCCTCATTTTATCATCCACAATCCAAGCAAAGTTACCATGCTAAAATACTTAGCCATTTCCATACATCATTCAAATTCCTAGTTAGGCTTTTGCAGATTTGGTTTGGAGTTCTCATCTTTTCATCAAATGTGGATCAACAATCTCTTCAACATTCGAATCTTGCATCATAGGGATTGGGAAATGGCCAATTTTCACATCAAATTGTCACCAATTCCCCCATGGGATCAAGTGTTTGCTTCTTTAATTAGGATTAAATCTAGTTTTGTCATTTGCTTTGTGTTTTTTAATATTTTCTTTCCTATTTTGAGTTCGCAAATGGATTTCATGGGGAATCCTTTTTTTAGCTTGTAATTCCTTGTCTAACTCATTTATTCATGTTGTTTTGCAGGTACTAGGAAAAAGGGTTTGCACACAAATCATTGAAAGAAAAAAATAATAGAACAACTTATATCTATTAACACAATAAAACAGAATAACAATAAATCTTTTCTTTAATTAAAAATTACAAATTAAACATCAAACAATTTTATGACTTCTAAACTCCGATCTATAAATATCTCAATGTTATCTATATATATTACTACATAAGAAAACTAAACTAGTGTGCTATCCAATTGTATGTTGTAAATTTGTTTTTGTTGAAATAAAAATTTCAGTTGTTATAGACAAGAGGGCGTTGGTCAAATCTCATGGCTTGATATTGTGTACATAAGGCACTCATTGACTGATTACTTTCTGGACTCATCCCAGTCAGATCTTTAGTTGAATTCCTTATAATGCATACTTGAGCAGTGGCCACTTCAATCCTTTGTCCATCCTATGTTACAGTCTAAATGCTTAATCTCACTTTTCTTTTTGGCTTTACTATCTATGCCATTTTATTTCAGAGCGTGCTATGTGTCGATCCACAGTACAGAAATTGCAGAAGTAATCAAATGTGTGGCAACATAAACTTTACATTTCCTTTTGGCATAGGCAGTCGCAAATGCGGTCTGCCAATATTTTAGATTGACTGTGTCCAGAACGTACATCCAGTAATTGTAATAGGTAGCACCAATTACACAATATTATAGGTTTTCTATGAAAATAAGACGTTTATGCACTACTACATAGAGGGGAAGTTTAAGACAATTTTTAAGTAAATTGTCTTAACTTGAAACCAAAAAAAAATTGTGTATTGTCTCAAGTATTGTCTTTAAACGAGTGTCTTAAAGTATTGTCTCTATAAAGGTAATATGAAATAGAAGTATTTTTGTTTCTTTAAAGACAATTTCACTTTTGTCTCTTTAAAGACAATATGTAAAAAATGTCTCTCTAAAGACAATATGTAAAAATTGTCTCTCTATAGACAATATGTAAAAATTGTCTCTCTATAGACAATATGTAAAAATGCATTAAAAAATATATATATATTTTAAATATTTTTTCAGTGTGGCTTTCAACATTCAATGTTTTCAAATTCTCGTCATCCTCCTATTTTTTGGAGTTTTTATTTTTATTTTTCCAAATGCAATGGAAAATTATAACAAAAATTATCAATGATTTTGAAGTTGGAAGCAATGAACAATTGTTGAATATGCAAAGCTTAATGTTCATAAAAAAACAAAGAAAATAACACATCTTAATCTAAATTCATAAAGTTAATGCCAATGAGTATTTTTTTATTTATAGTTTATAAAATTGTTCATACAATCATGAGCAACATGTACATCATAACATGGCAAGAGAAAATGACTCATTTCTAGGAAAGAGAAAATGTTAATATTTTCCTAAAAGCTAGTGGAATATACCCAACTACCGGCATAACTCTTTCGAGCATGGCAAGGTAGCTTGACAAAGAGTTGACTCAATTGTCTAGACTGGACAATTTTGCTTCAAAATGGGAACTTCCTCTTAGTGAAATGATGCACTGGACTCATTACACATACCCCTATTTGTCTCACTTACACTTTGACTTTTTAACCGGCTACCAGCAATATGTACTTCATGCCTATGGTTTTCTATCTCCTGAAGAGCAATCTTCATGGACTTCATTTCTTTTGTTTGTTCTTCCAAAGAATGTATCAGCCCTTCCAAATGTTTGCTATCTGGCAGAGAATACTAAACAAGTGTAAATTGAAGCATAATATAGAATACATATTGTTATTCTCTTCTAATGTCCACATAGTCTAAAGAATGATTTTTATAGGAATCAATGCTCACGTGAGTTTTGAAAACCACAAAAGCATCAATGACCGACCTTCGAGTTTTGATTTAAGCATTTCTCTACTAGCTTTAGCTACTTCAGCTACTGCAATGACAACAGCTTTAGTTGCAGCCATAGCTTCCTTAGCTGGACTAGGTACTATGGTCCTCTTTTCTTCAAACTCATTAGCTCCAGAAGCAATCTAACAAATCCAAGATTTGAATCTGGCAATAACTGTTTTCTGTCAAAATACAAAATCATCACACAAAGTGAAACGCCATCACACCCAGTTCAAAGGGAAAATTATGTTATATGGGAGAAAGAATATCATAACCCATAGTGGCCAACAATAGTTAGAAGATCAAATATTAAAACTATTTCTTAAAATTTATAATATATTTTCTTTTAAGATTGAAAAATTGTTGATATGGACATTCTTAAGGTAGAGCTAACAAAACAGTGAAAATGGAACTTCACTTTATACAATGTAAAGAGCAGCCTTAGTCTTTCACAAGATTTACTATTTTTTTTTTGATGAAATATAAAACCAAATAGTTAAATGAAAAAGGCTCATTGAAATGGTACCTTGTTATGTGTATCATAAACACATGCTTCCACCAAATTTTTCTTTTCCTTGGTATCTTCCATAATTTTGTCCTGTAAGGCAAGTTCAAACTCTTTCTCTGCAGTTTTCTACAATTTTTCCTATGCCAGCCCACCAAATATTATTTCTACATGAAGCAATTTAGTTTTTTTGGTGGTTATTTATTGACATAGATAGATAGGTGTAGATTTAGATGTAGATATAGATAATTTTATTAATATAATGGTTTCTTTTTTAATCATTTTGAATTAACTAGAAGGAAATTCGAGAGTTAATTCCATAGAATTAAAAAAATTAAAGAATATAGCTATCACCTTTGCAGTAATATAAAGTTTTTCTCTCTTTCAAGATGACCACCATATACTTCTAAGGATATTGCAACAGATTCAGCCCAAGGCTGCCATAGCTTATCCTGCCTATATTTTGAGTGTCATGAAGCAC